>JBAMJV010004288.1:0-72329 GCA_037951105.1 Echinarachnius parma
CTATCAGTTTGAAGAACTGCCAAATGATTTAAGCCAATATGTTCAATCAATCACTTGATTTCGTATTTTATATAAATAAATTGGCTTACGTAGTCTTAAAAGTAGAGAATATAAGATATTCTAACGAAAAAGTCACTACGTTATGGAAATGAATACATTTGCATTCGTTAAGAAAAATATTTTATCAGTTTTTAAATTGAATTGTTAACTTTATAGTTATTTGTGTTTTTGTATGCATATGCAGTGGACCGTATAGCAGAAGTAGGATGCCGATGATGCCTCTTATTATGCTGGCTTTATCATTGATATCGTGTACGTTCAAACTGACACTGCATAATGTGCAGTGAATTGTATAACCAATTGACGTTAACGGGATCTAGTAACTCTGTTGACATGTGCAAAAAGTGATGAGTGGTTGGTACAATATATATTGTAGTTATCTGAAATGTCCACAGGGTATTGTGTGGAAATATCAAGTCGAATGGACTTCATATGGCCGAGTAATAAGTAATTTTTTTTTTACTAACTCATTGCATTCACTTTGTACACGGACTTCGCGGTCCAGTGGATAATTTAACATCTGAACACTTTAATCGTAAATATCTTTTTAACGAAGGGGAAATTTGAAACCTGTCTCATGCTTTTATTGCTAATACGAATACAACAAGGTATGAGGTAACCGCTGGAATTCAAATTGGATTTTAAAGATATGGACAATGTTAATAAGTGCCTTTAAATAGATATTTGAGCTTTGGTATAGAGGGCGCTACAATAAAATTAATACTTATATTTGTGAGGTAATGAAAAACTCAGTGACAAATTTGAAAATATGCATATAATGAAAATAACATGATAAACTTTATTTGGTAAAAATCGTTTCCGCTGAAATATCTATTAATATATCCGATCGTCAAGGTTAAACATCGCGTGATATATATTTCTATGATTCCCTTTATCAACGCGAAACAATTGCTACTTCAAATCTCTAGTTTAAGTTAAATATTGATATTTTGTCGGACTAACTTATCATTCTTATCTCAAACGAATTTAATCATATCAGTCATTTTGAAGGAGAGGCATGTCACGCGATGATTACACAGTCAGATATGGTTACTAACCTTACAAGTAAAGTGGGGCACACAGGCACTTGATTCATTGACACAATACACCTTCCCCCTCCTCGACGTTTTGCGTGATAATTCCGCAACGCGCGCAGGTATCCCCGCGCGACTTTGAGTTCTTTCATTGAAGTCTTGCGCGACTTTTGAGACCAAATTTGCGACGACCGGGTATACTGTCCCGAAGTCACGTGACCTTTGGTAAATGAATGTCGGCCCGAAAATCGCTCAATTTTGTGATTTGTGTACAAATCCAATGGAAATTGATTTTTTCCTAGATTATACAAAACCTTTATTATTTTTCATTCTTATCACTGCAATTGTCTAATTTTGAGCTAAAAGTGGTTGGATTATGGGCAATAATTTATTCCATTGCAAAAAACAATAAAACATATGTCGACAAAACAATGTAATCCATAAGACATTCTAAAAACAAAGAAATACATAAAGAAAATCTTGTTGTCGCAATTTCTAATGTTGAAAACCTGTTGATTAAGTAAAAAAGAATATTCATGCACAAAATTAGCATATTCTGAGCAATATTTAGGGATTAACAGACAAAAAGGGGATTCCTGCAAAAATTAGCATAATTAATCAGAAATTGATAATTTTTCAAAAAATAACAATTAAATCTTGTAGATTATGTCGCAAGCTATTTGTGTGACAATTTTCGTGGCGACCGCTTGTTTTTCGGGAGAAGGAATCCAACCTCCCCCCCCCCCCCCGGCTCTAGCATAGCCTAAATAACCCGGCCTGATTAGGGTTAAAATTCATGTAATCTTGACAATTTTGTTTGCTTGTTTACTTTGCACTTAGCGTTACTCAACTGCAACAACTTTTAATTCATTATTTGTTTAAGTAATGTGTGTGAGAGTTCAAGATACTTAACAATGTCGGTGTTGTCTGAAGTTATAAAATGGTGATGACAAAGTGTATCAAGCACGATATCAAATACTTAAAACACGTTTTATTATGTAGATGAAATTACATCATATGATATTAAGTTCTGGGAAATTTGGGCTTATGAACTTGTACGTTATGAAATTAATTCAGAGTTGATAAACCACATACTAAATCCTTGTTTTCATGAATACCATTAATACTAATAAATTAAGAGCCCGGTACAATACTACCTCATAACATAGTTTGACCAATATTGTCTAAACAAGCGAGACAGGGGACTATCAACCCTACGTAGAAAGTAACTTAATATACTGAATCTAGGAATTAGAAAGCTTAATAGCGTGTAACATTCATTATTGAAGTTATATTCTCGATTTCGATTATAATAGTTGGTACAGTTGATAGCAAAGAATATTAAATACAATACCTGAATTATCCTTTATCATTTTGAAGAAATGACAAATGATTAAAAAAAATCTGTTTAATCAATCACTTGATTTCGTATTTGATATAGATCGGCTTACGTAGTCTTAAATGTAGAAAATATAAGATATTCTTACGAGAGAGTCACTACGTTATGGAAATGAATACGTTTGTATTCTCTAAGAAATACATTTTATCAGTTTGTAAATTAAATTCTAACCCAATTAACGACGCGTCCCGAAATATTTAATTCATTAGTCTGGTAGCCAACTCTGAAAAAGAGGCCTAGAAATCGATTTAGGGAGTTCTGAATTTTAGGGGTTGGAGACAAGTATTTTCTGAAAGAGTATACCCTAGAGGAGTGTCAGAGTTTGCTTGTCTCCCTAATTGAAAATTGGTTTCTTGGGTGATATATGGTTGCCGTAAATTTTATAGAAATTTACAATGTTTCGAGAAAAGGGAGTGCCCCTCTTTTTGTTGCCATATAAACCTCAAATATTATAGATCATGATTTTTAAAATTTATTCTGAAAAGATTAGGACTTGACAATGTATTTTAGTGGAGTTATGAATTTTAGGATTTTTGTTATTACCTACAGATTAATAAAATGTTGGACGACGGTTTAATAACCGAATCTCACATTAATCTGTCTAGCTCCCTCTACGTTCGCTGTTGGATTGTGTATGTGGTATGAATGTGATGACCACCACCCATAATACATAGCGCCACCATTGAGAGAGATCTGCACAACGAGAGAGATCTGCACAACAGCTGTGATCGCTATGGCTACGGCTATGAAATTTCATACGCAGCATAATACAAGTATTATGCAGATCTGTACCAAATTTGAAGCATTTGGGCATTTTTGGGCACTCCGTGTAAGGCTATGATGAGTGAACTTTCTTGCAAAAAAGATGTTTTTAGATGTAGAATTTAAAAAAAAGATGATTAGACTTTCACCGGGCAAGGACAAAAGGTAAAGGTCAGAGTTCACAGGTAAACGTACACAAATTAATGGAAGAATCATGTTTTTGTACATTGTACTGATATCTTTCATCTTCAAATGAATGTGCTTTACTGAAACTGCTGGAAACAAATAATTCTGGATATAATGTATTCCTACGATTCCAAAGCTGTATTTTCTGTCATCTAGGACCATTTTACAAGGGAGATATGACATCTTTATGGTAACACTGTAAATGCCGCGATATAGTCCAATGTACACATTACATGTGTTACCCTATGCATAATGTATGGAATGCTTCAAACATTTGCTAGTCTATAGGGATGTCTGGAAAAGTTAAACGCTAAGGTTATTCAGCAATATAAACTAAGAAATGAGTTGTTGTTAGCATAACTTAGGTATGCTCAATACGATAAGCCTTGTTTCAAAGTGAAACTGTTATTTGTTGACCCCCTAATCTGCATAAACAAAATGGCCGCCGAAATTGTAATTTACAAACATTCTCATATCGTATATAATATGTCATGCACAGATAGGAGTTACAAATTTAATATTTCTACCTATTTAATGATAGTCATGCAGATAATGCAAACCTTGATATCGGAGTAAGTGATAATTACGCTTACGAATATGGAAATTAGTGACTGGAATTAAAGGACAATGAAATGAGTTTTTGGATGCTCTATAAGACACTGAAAAGGATGAATACTCCCTGAAACAATCGGTCAAGAAATAAGAAAAATATGGCTCTTTGAAAAGAGCCATTTATTTATACGAGTGACTCAAATTGGTAACGTACTCTGGCAAAGTTGTGGACAACTCCCCATACATTGTGTACACAACATTTAAATGTTGTTAAATTTTCTCAAAATACATGTTTACCCTTCATTTGAGTTTAACATATGTTTTGTAGAATGCATTTATACATAACATATCATGAATTGGGGAATTCAAATTCAAATTCAAACTTCGTTTTATTTAATTTTTCTCAGAACATAATATAACAAAATATTGATTTACAATTCAGTACATAATATAACGAAATATTGATTTACAATTTAGTACATAATATAACAAAATATTGATTTACAATTCAGTATATAATATAACAAAATATTGATTTACAATTCAGTAGATAATATAATGGAACAAAATGAGCGTATACAGTAATATAATATATTATAAAATAACGTTATCCATTTTAAGCAAACAAAACAAAGAATCCTTTCCGTTTCTTTTTTTATTTGTAAATATCATGGATTGAAACAAATTGAGGGATCCACTGAAAAGCCTTGCTTGTAAATTGTGGATCCCTCAACAAAAAATGAAAAATAAAGCACAACTGACAATTGCAATGATACATGAAGAAAAGAAGCAAACATGACATACACAAATGAGGCGCAAGCTCATTAAAAAAGTAAGTATATCAAAAATCAGTTATGGAAGCCTATGAAGAATCAGAACAATGAAAAGACAAGACAACACACAAGACTATATACAAGACACACGCAAACGTATACCACATGCTCTAACATAGAATACATTAATAGGAATAAGAGTGAAGAAAATCAAAGAAGACAAATAAGGACAAATAGGACCGGGACTATGTAAGGCCAACTGTTATGCTGCTGGATGACTAGACTTGACTACACGGTAAATAAAAATAGAAAAAATAAAATAAATATTCCGAGTGCAAGGATGATGACTTATTATTTAGTAGCAAGTGAATAAAGAAAAGTCAATAAAGAAAAAAACATAAATCAAAAACATAACAAAATCATCATTTAAGGAATTCCTAAATTTTGGACCATTGTACATTAAAGTGTTTTTGGCAAATAACGTGCGTAATAGAGAAAGATGAAACTCATTAGATCGCCGTGTAGGATAGTTATGAAAAGATTGATTTTTTTTGGAAATATACTATCAAAAATATGAGGCAGTGTATTGTTATTATAATTGTACATAAATTGACCGAGCTGAAGTGAATAAAGGTCTTGTACTTTCATTATTTTTTCCCCAAAGAATAAGGAATCTGTATGAGAACGTATGGCAGAGTTACATATAATGCGAAGTGACTTTTTTTGTAATAACAATATTCGGTTTAATAATGTTTGATGAGCATTGCCCCATGCCAGAATGCCATAGTTCAAATATGGTAAAATTAGAGACGAATAAATCATAAGCAGACTTGGTAACGGGATATAATGTTTTTATTTATTAATTATGCCTATGTTGCGCGAAATAGTTATCTATGTGATGTTTCCAAGAAAGCATATTATCAACTGTTAGACCAAGAAATTTAATTTGAGAAACATTTTCAAGAGGAGTGCCATCAAAAATAATATTTATTGGTAATGTATCTAGAATGTTACTAAAAAGCATGTATTTTATTTTCTGAAAGTTAAGAGATAACTTATTGGATCGTATCCACTGTGTAACTTTTGTAAGTTCAGAGTTTATTGTACGTACAAGAGTATGTGAATCTTTATGGGAAAAAATACATTTGAGTCATCTGCGACAAGAATAAATGTGAGGACATCAGATGATCTACAAAAATCGTTTATGTATACCAAAAACAAAAGTCGACCTAGAAGACTGCCCTGAGGTACAACACAACGGATATTGTTTTCTATCGGTTAAGTAATTCCTGAACCACTCCCAGGACTTTCCTCGTATTCCATAATGAGATAATTTGTAAAGTAAAATGTCATGATTAATAGTATCGAAGGCCTTGGAGTAGTCCAGGAAGATACCAACCAAATAAGAACAATTATCAATGGCATGTGCCACTTTATCTACAAACGTAAGCAAGGCATGAATAGTACTGTGCTTTTCTCGAAACCCATACTGGGAATTTGTACAAATATTATGTCAAATTCAAAATTTAACTGTTCTAGTATAAATATTTTTTTTCTAAAATTAGTCAAATATGAAATTGGTCTATAATTGCTAGTATCAAGTTCATCTTGTTTTTGTATACAAGGGAATAACCTTTGCAATTTTCATGTGATCAGGAAATTGTCATGTACCAGAGGATCAAGAATTGAGGGTATAACACCCTTTACAATAAAGTTATTAATCTCGTCATGACCTGAACTCTTTTTATTTTTCGTCCAGATACAATATCAATCACCTCCTGTCTAACTACTGGAACAAGGAAAGTGGAATTTGGATTACGCGGGCCCAACAAGTCGGACAAATGTTTATTTGCTGGGGGAATATTTGCAGCTAGATTTTCTCCAATCAAAGAGAAATGATTATTACAAATATCATCTACCTTGTAAGGATCTCTTATAGTTATATCATTGGATTTGATTTGTGTAATGTTTGATTTCTCATTCGATAGATTCATGGCCTGTTTAATAATATTCCATGTATTTTTAATATCTTGCTTTTATATAGTTCTAGCTGGTTAGCATAATATATTTTTTTTTTCCACGCGTAATATTCTGGTCAATGTGTATTTGTAAGTAGTATACTTAATTTTAGAATGATCTGTATTTTTAAATCTTATATTTATAATATAAATAAAATTTTCCTATTAATGGAATGTAAAAGGGATTTTGAAATCCAAGGAATTCTGGGGGTTGTTTTAAACTTAGCATATTTATCTTTACATTTATGAATATTATCTTCTAGCTGTTTATTAAATATGTTTATGAAATTATTATACGAAATATTAACATCATCATTATCATACACAGAAGACCAATCAACGGCATCTAAACTAGCTCCAAGTCTAGCAATGTTTTCGGGTGTAGTTTTACGGTAAAACGGGCGTGGAAGGCTATTGTAAATTGGATGCTTCAAATCAAAGTGAGTCATAATAGGAAAATTGTCAGTTATATCAGAAAGCACAACAAGAGAATCCGGAGACGGAGTAATATTACAAAAAAAACATGGAAAGTGTGACTATGAAGACTAATGTGAAAATTGGAACATTTGTGTACAAAACATATGGGTAGTCTACACCAGTGGCGTAATGAGCAAAAACTTTTTGGGGGGCAGAACCAAATCCGTATCACCACCGGATATTGCGAAAGAGCTTTTTTTGCTAAGGGGGGGGGGGGGGGGGGTTGACCCAATGACGATGCGGAGCATCGTCCACGAGGCGCGAAGCGGCGATTTTTTGCTATTTTGAACCCCCGTAAGTGATGTCTTTTGCTAAGTGTGACGTGGTGTGGCAAGATCGGTAGAGCGCGCGCTTTCTGATCTCGAGATCCCGAGTTCGAACCCAGCACACTCCGTTTGTCCTTCAGCAAGATAATTAATCCACATTGCTGCTCTCTACCCAGGAGTATAAATGGGTACTTGGTCGGGTGTTAATTAGCCTTCAGCGCCCGGTGGGCTGTTGGGCTAGTAGGCCTATGCTCCCCAGGGAGTTGAGATGGTGCGCAAGATAATTGTGCGGGTTTGACCTGTACCTGATGACCAAGGGTAATAATAAAGCGCTTAGAAACATTGTATTAAGCGCTATATAAATGTAATATATTATTATTATTAAGGGGGGTTTGAACCAATGACGATGCGGAGCATGCGGCGATTTTTTTGTTGCTATTTTGACCCCCCGTAAGTGATGTTTTCCACATCACAAATTTAACTTGGCAGCCCAAGGGGAGGGGTTTAAACCGCCTAACCCCCCCCCCCCCCCCGTAGGTCCGCCACTGCGAAGGAGCGAAGCGACTGAGCGGGGGGTGGGGGTGGGAGGGGGGTGTCCCCCCTCCCACGGTAGGGAGCTTTTGCATTTTTGCACTTGAAACTGTGCAATCTGGTCCATACAATCATGTACCTGGAAAAGAAATTCTGACTATACGACATTTAGTATAATGTGGGTTACCCGGGGGGGGGGGGGGGGGTACTCAGGATTATAGTCGGACGGGGTTGTGCGGCTGAAACCTCCCAACCCTTACCCACATCCAAGGGTCCTTTTGCTGTAAATAGGTACTCATGTCTATGGATTTTTTTTTTTAAATGGACCCATGTCTAAGGATTTTTTGTGAAAATTGGACCCATGTCTGAGGATTTCGAACTTTAAATATTACATTTTTTAGCTGTAATATAAAACAATGGCCAATCATTGTGCATTTTTGTATTAGTAGTGAACTGTACCATACTACAGGGGCGGCGCCAGGGTATTTTCCTAGGGAGGGCGAATGTGTATACATTGAGGGTGCGAAGCGACCGAGTGCGGGGAGGGCAATTTTTACACTAGAATGGAGCTATCTGGTGCATATCGGAGGTGAAATTCTCAAGTTTTTCAAATGATTGAAAACAGTGAATAGTCTTCAATTATGATGCGGTAATTTGCATACATATTAATAATGCGAGCGAGCGGAGCGAGCTTGAACATTTTAGCTATTTCACAGCGAAAAAATTGCCATTTGTTTCAATATTATTGTATGGGTATATTCGTTTTTATTACTTATGATATGGCGTTATGAAGGGTAATATATAAACACTCGAGGTTGTGAAATATCATTTATTCGAGCGAGCGGAGCGAGCTTGAAATTTTTAGCAATTTCGCATCGGAACATTTTTTGTTCCAATATTATTGTATAGGTATCTTCGTTTTTACAATATGGCGTTATGAACGGTAACATATAAACACCCGAGGTTGTGAAATATCATGTATGCGAGCGAGCGAAGCGAGCTTGAAAATTTTAGCAATTTCACAGCGGAAAATTGTCATTTGTTTCAATATTGTATGGGTATATTCGTTTTATTACTTATGATATGGCGTTATATAACACCCCAGGTTGTGTAATATCATGTATGCGAGCGAGCGGAGCGAGCTTGAACATTTTTGCAATTTCACATCGGAAAATTGTCATTTGTTTCAATATTGTATGGGTATATTCGTTTTATTACTTATGATATGGCGTTATATAACACCCGAGGTTGTGAAATATCATGTATGCGAGCGAGCGGAGCGAGCTTGAAAATTTTAGCAATTTCACATCGGCAAATCCCAAAATCCCGGAACAATGAGGGAGAAAAGAGGGGAAAGGAATAAATGAAAAAAGGGACCCATGTCTAAGGATTTTTAAAATGAAAATGGGACCCATGTCTAAGGATCTTTTTTGTAAAGGTCACCCTTCCCAGCGGCACATCCCCGTATACCAATATACGTGAGTACCCCCCCCCCCCCCCCCCCGCCCCCGGGGTGCGTTAGTGCGTCATCATCGTCATGATTCTTAACCAGAAGAGGTTATGATTGATTCGTGAAGAAAAACAAAAATGCACCCCCAAAATAATATTCGCAAAGTGACATATTCAGTTCAAACAGTGCATCAAAAGCATTATTTTATGACAACACATGAACATTGTATTCCAGACGTATACAAGACCGATTCCCGAGGGAGCGAAACGATAACCGAGAGGGGGAAGGGTGATGGGAGGGTGTGATGGTAGGTGGGTGCACGGTAAAGGTGCTTTTGCAATGTTTTAATTGAAATTATGCAATCTGGTGCATACTTGGGAAGGAAATTTGACTTGACATGAAGTAAGATCTGAGTTTTCTTGTCTAAAGAAATACTCTTTTCTTTCAATCACTTTTATCGAATTAGATAAAAGCCATCATTTGAATTTATTTGGGGGGTCAAGCGCCCCCCCATGACCCCCCACCAGTACGCCAGTGGTCTACACACTTATTAGAGTGCGTTGCCAATTTGAGTTCTCCATAGGAATACATGGACTTTTTCAAAGAGCCATAGTTTTTCTGTTTCTTGCCCGATTATGCTATAACTTTTATAGATTATTCCTCCTAATCTCTTCAGGTTTATGTAAGAAATCATATTTTCAAAGGGATCTATAGTAACATTGTAAAAATCCCCAAAGTTTACTTGGATCTATAGCGGGTCTAACATACCTGATTGTATTCATACGTATTACCAACAGAAGCATGGAACATAATTCATTTTTCAAGTTTCTCTTTCATTATAAAGATATGTATCATTAAAGTGTTAAGATTTATAAGTATAGTATGTCCCGGATATTTAAAACTGTGTTCAACGTCAGTCCAATGCTCGAATATCACTTTGCCTTTTCACTCACTACTCGACCGTAACATCCATTAAACATGACACTGACACACATTTCTAAATGGACATAGCACATGACAAAAAATACCTTTCATCAACCAGTTGCCAGTTTGTGTACATTTCCAAACTGATAGTTACTATACAGTTCCCTTTAAAACATAAGTGTTTTTTTGGGTTCAAGGTACTCGAGCGCACACTGTAGTGTTCTTAATGCCGAGTATGAGGGTTTGGCAAATGAATAAGGACATTTATATTTAAAAAAATGGCCGCTACCATGACAGTCATTATACACTGTTGGTCATAAAGTTGAAATATATTTTTTTTAGATCCGACTTCATTCCTTTACTCTATTTTTTGCGCCTTATGTACCATTTTTAGACTTAAAAAAATGATTTTAAAATGTTTCCAAACTACCAATGTACAATAAATGGTTGAATGCATTTCCATTAATTAGTTGAACCTTTTGTTTTGAGCTTTGAAAGGCAGGACCTTTGATGAATAGCCCCTTTCCCTCTCCATAGCGTATGTCCAACAAGTTATCATTATTTGTAATTTCTCTGGATTGGCTGTTCAATTTTCGACCAAAATTGGCACAGAAGCTCTCTAGGCCATACCCCGTCCAACGACATTGACTATACGCCAAACGATGCTTGTGCTCCACCAGGAAGGGGTGTCAACAAGCAATATCCACTATTTCGTTGGAACATCGCAGTTTACGGTCTATAAAATCCTTAGACGTCATCGAGAGGAGGGTCAATCAAAGCTACGCAAAACTCTAGGACGTCCACGATTGACCACCAGGATAAATCATCGCAAATTGCTTAACCTGTGCCGTAGAAACCGGAAATGCCAAAATGGAGCCTTCACCATCTATGAAGAAAACACTATGAAATCAACGCCTTCCGCCAGAGATCGCTCTAACATGGTCACCAAGCAAGACAAACTACCAAGTGTCCACCCCATACCAAGCAACAAAGATTTACCGGACGTCCCTGGACTAGGGAGTACATAAGATCGCCGCCTGGATACTCGTGATATGCCATCTTAATGGGTACGAGCCATACCACCGTTGGGCCGTCACAACCTCAAGTCGTTTTGTGAATGCAGATATCTTGGAGCTTCTCGTGACGTAATCGACGAACCCTTTGTCTTCCATCTGTTCGGTCAAGAATTGTATGGCTCGTACCCATTAAGATGACCTATCACTACCCAGCTAGCCACCTGACGTCGTGCCGATGTCATAAGTTGTTGGCCGGATGTCGGCTTATCGCGGTTGGCTCGAGGTTAAAATGTCCGCCAGCCCAACATCGTAACCACGTCATTTTGTGATACGTCAATTTCTGACAATGGCCCAACATCAACTCATGACATTGGACCAACATAACATTATGATGTGGGCGCGAGGTTAAAATGTTCGCTAGCCTAACATTGTCCCAACATCATTTTGTGATGTCGGGAAATGTCAATTTCCGACAATGGCCCAACACCAAATCCTGACATAGGACAGATATCAAATTCTGATGTGGGCTCGACGTTAAAATGTCCGCCAGCCCAACATCGTCACCACGTCATTTTGTGATACGTCAATTTCTGACAATGGCCCAACATCAACTCATGACATTGGACCAACATAACATTATGATGTGGGCGCGAGGTTAAAATGTCCGCTAGCCTAACATTGTCCCAACATCATTTTGTGATGTCGGGAAATGTCAATTTCCGACAATGGCCCAACACCAAATCCTGACATAGGACAGATATCAAATTCTGATGTGGGCTCGACGTTAAAATGTCCGCCAGCCCAACATCGTCACCACGTCATTTTGTGATACGTCAATTTCTGACAATGGCCCAACATCAACTCATGACATTGGACCAACATAACATTATGATATGGGCGCGAGGTTAAAATGTCCACTAGACCAACATTGTCACAACATCATTCTGTGATGTTGGCCCAATGTCAATTTCCTTGTATACAAGGGAATAACCTTTGCAATTTTCATGTGATCAGGAAATTGTCATGTACCAGAGGATCAAGAATTGAGGGTATAACACCCTTTACAATAAAGTTATTAATCTCGTCATGACCTGAACTCTTTTTATTTTTCGTCCAGATACAATATCAATCACCTCCTGTCTAACTACTGGAACAAGGAAAGTGGAATTTGGATTACGCGGGCCCAACAAGTCGGACAAATGTTTATTTGCTGGGGGAATATTTGCAGCTAGATTTTCTCCAATCAAAGAGAAATGATTATTACAAATATCATCTACCTTGTAAGGATCTCTTATAATTATATCATTGGATTTGATTTGTGTAATGTTTGATTTCTCATTCGATAGATTCATGGCCTGTTTAATAATATTCCATGTATTTTTAATATCTTGCTTTTATATAGTTCTAGCTGGTTAGCATAATATATATTTTTTTTCCACGCGTAATATTCTGGTCAATGTGTATTTGTAAGTAGTATACTTAATTTTAGAATGATCTGTATTTTTAAATCTTATATTTATAATATAAAAAAAATTTTCCTATTAATGGAATGTAAAAGGGATTTTGAAATCCAAGGAATTCTGGGGGTTGTTTTAAACTTAGCATATTTATCTTTACATTTATGAATATTATCTTCTAGCTGTTTATTAAATATGTTTATGAAATTATTATACGAAATATTAACATCATCATTATCATACACAGAAGACCAATCAACGGCATCTAAACTAGCTCCAAGTCTAGCAATGTTTTCGGGTGTAGTTTTACGGTAAAACGGGCGTGGAAGGCTATTGTAAATTGGATGCTTCAAATCAAAGTGAGTCATAATAGGAAAATTGTCAGTTATATCAGAAAGCACAACAAGAGAATCCGGAGACGGAGTAATATTACAAAAAAAACATGGAAAGTGTGACTATGAAGACTAATGTGAAAATTGGAACATTTGTGTACAAAACATATGGGTAGTCTACACCAGTGGCGTAATGAGCAAAAACTTTTTGGGGGGCAGAACCAAATCCGTATCACCACCGGATATTGCGAAAGAGCTTTTTTTGCTAAGGGGGGGGGGGGTTGACCCAATGACGATGCGGAGCATCGTCCACGAGGCGCGAAGCGGCGATTTTTTGCTATTTTGAACCCCCGTAAGTGATGTCTTTTGCTAAGTGTGACGTGGTGTGGCAGAATCGGTAGAGCGCGCGCTTTCTGATCTCGAGATCCCGAGTTCGAACCCAGCACACTCCGTTTGTCCTTCAGCAAGATAATTAATCCACATTGCTGCTCTCTACCCAGGAGTATAAATGGGTACTTGGTCGGGTGTTAATTAGCCTTCAGCGCCCGGTGGGCTGTTGGGCTAGTAGGCCTATGCTCCCCAGGGAGTTGAGATGGTGCGCAAGATAATTGTGCGGGTTTGACCTGTACCTGATGACCAAGGGTAATAATAAAGCGCTTAGAAACATTGTATTAAGCGCTATATAAATGTAATATATTATTATTATTAAGGGGGGTTTGAACCAATGACGATGCTGAGCATGCGGCGATTTTTTTGTTGCTATTTTGACCCCCCGTAAGTGATGTTTTCCACATCACAAATTTAACTTGGCAGCCCAAGGGGAGGGGTTTAAACCGCCTAACCCCCCCCCCCCCCCGTAGGTCCGCCACTGCGAAGGAGCGAAGCGACTGAGCGGGGGGTGGGGGTGGGGGTGGGAGGGGGGTGTCCCCCCTCCCACGGTAGGGAGCTTTTGCATTTTTGCACTTGAAACTGTGCAATCTGGTCCATACAATCATGTACCTGGAAAAGAAATTCTGACTATACGACATTTAGTATAATGTGCGTTACCCGGGGGGGGGGGGGGGGGTACTCAGGATTATAGTCGGACGGGGTTGTGCGGCTGAAACCTCCCAACCCTTACCCACATCCAAGGGTCCTTTTGCTGTAAATAGGTACTCATGTCTATGGATTTTTTTTTTTTAAATGGACCCATGTCTAAGGATTTTTTGTGAAAAATGGACCCATGTCTGAGGATTTCGAACTTTAAATATTACATTTTTTAGCTGTAATATAAAACAATGGCCAATCATTGTGCATTTTTTGGATACATTTTTGTATTAGTAGTGAACTGTACCATACTACAGGGGCGGCGCCAGGGTATTTTCCTAGGGAGGGCGAATGTGTATACATTGAGGGTGCGAAGCGACCGAGTGGGGGGAGGGCAATTTTTACACTAGAATGGAGCTATCTGGTGCATATCGGAGGTGAAATTCTCAAGTTTTTCAAATGATTGAAAACAGTGAATAGTCTTCAATTATGATGCGGTAATTTGCATACATATTAATAATGCGAGCGAGCGGAGCGAGCTTGAAAATTTTAGCAATTTCACAGCGAAAAAATTGCCATTTGTTTCAATATTATTGTATGGGTATATTCGTTTTTATTACTTATGATATGGCGTTATGAAGGGTAATATATAAACACTCGAGGTTGTGAAATATCATTTATTCGAGCGAGCGGAGCGAGCTTGAAATTTTTAGCAATTTCGCATCGGAACATTTTTTGTTCCAATATTATTGTATAGGTATCTTCGTTTTTACAATATGGCGTTATGAACGGTAACATATAAACACCCGAGGTTGTGAAATATCATGTATGCGAGCGAGCGAAGCGAGCTTGAAAATTTTAGCAATTTCACAGCGGAAAATTGTCATTTGTTTCAATATTGTATGGGTATATTCGTTTTATTACTTATGATATGGCGTTATATAACACCCCAGGTTGTGTAATATCATGTATGCGAGCGAGCGGAGCGAGCTTGAACATTTTTGCAATTTCACATCGGAAAATTGTCATTTGTTTCAATATTGTATGGGTTATTCGTTTTATTACTTATGATATGGCGTTATATAACACCCGAGGTTGTGAAATATCATGTATGCGAGCGAGCGGAGCGAGCTTGAAAATTTTAGCAATTTCACATCGGCAAATCCCAAAATCCCGGAACAATGAGGGAGAAAAGAGGGGAAAGGAATAAATGAAAAAAGGGACCCATGTCTAAGGATTTTTAAAATGAAAATGGGACCCATGTCTAAGGATCTTTTTTGTAAAGGTCACCCTTCCCAGCGGCACATCCCCGTATACCAATATACGTGAGTACCCCCCCCCCCCCCCCGCCCCCGGGGTGCGTTAGTGCGTCATCATCGTCATGATTCTTAACCAGAAGAGGTTATGATTGATTCGTGAAGAAAAACAAAAATGCACCCCCAAAATAATATTCGCAAAGTGACATATTCAGTTCAAACAGTGCATCAAAAGCATTATTTTATGACAACACATGAACATTGTATTCCAGACGTATACAAGACCGATTCCCGAGGGAGCGAAACGATAACCGAGAGGGGGAAGGGTGATGGGAGGGTGTGATGGTAGGTGGGTGCACGGTAAAGGTGCTTTTGCAATGTTTTAATTGAAATTATGCAATCTGGTGCATACTTGGGAAGGAAATTTGACTTGACATGAAGTAAGATCTGAGTTTTCTTGTCTAAAGAAATACTCTTTTCTTTCAATCACTTTTATCGAATTAGATAAAAGCCATCATTTGAATTTATTTGGGGGGTCAAGCGCCCCCCCATGACCCCCCACCAGTACGCCAGTGGTCTACACACTTATTAGAGTGCGTTGCCAATTTGAGTTCTCCATTGGAATACATGGACTTTTTCAAAGAGCCATAGTTTTTCTGTTTCTTGCCCGATTATGCTATAACTTTTATAGATTATTCCTCCTAATCTCTTCAGGTTTATGTAAGAAATCATATTTTCAAAGGGATCTATAGTAACATTGTAAAAATCCCCAAAGTTTACTTGGATCTATAGCGGGTCTAACATACCTGATTGTATTCATACGTATTACCAACAGAAGCATGGAACATAATTCATTTTTCAAGTTTCTCTTTCATTATAAAGATATGTATCATTAAAGTGTTAAGATTTATAAGTATAGTATGTCCCGGATATTTAAAACTGTGTTCAACGTCAGTCCAATGCTCGAATATCACTTTGCCTTTTCGCTCACTACTCGACCGTAACATCCATTAAACATGACACTGACACACATTTCTAAATGGACATAGCACATGACAAAAAATACCTTTCATCAACCAGTTGCCAGTTTGTGTACATTTCCAAACTGATAGTTACTATACAGTTCCCTTTAAAACATAAGTGTTTTTTGGGGTTCAAGGTACTCGAGCGCACACTGTAGTGTTCTTAATGCCGAGTATGAGGGTTTGGCAAATGAATAAGGACATTTATATTTAAAAAAATGGCCGCTACCATGACAGTCATTATACACTGTTGGTCATAAAGTTGAAATATATTTTTTTTAGATCCGACTTCATTCCTTTACTCTATTTTTTGCGCCTTATGTACCATTTTTAGACTTAAAAAAATGATTTTAAAATGTTTCCAAACTACCAATGTACAATAAATGGTTGAATGCATTTCCATTAATTAGTTGAACCTTTTGTTTTGAGCTTTGAAAGGCAGGACCTTTGATGAATAGCCCCTTTCCCTCTCCATAGCGTATGTCCAACAAGTTATCATTATTTGTAATTTCTCTGGATTGGCTGTTCAATTTTCAACCAAAATTGGCACAGAAGCTCTCTAGGCCATACCCCGTCCAACGACATTGACTATACGCCAAACGATGCTTGTGCTCCACCAGGAAGGGGGTGTCAACAAGCAATATCCACTATTTCGTTGGAACATCGCAGTTTACGGTCTATAAAATCCTTAGACGTCATCGAGAGGAGGGTCAATCAAAGCTACGCAAAACTCTAGGACGTCCACGATTGACCACCAGGATAAATCATCGCAAATTGCTTAACCTGTGCCGTAGAAACCGGAAATGCCAAAATGGAGCCTTCACCATCTATGAAGAAAACACTATGAAATCAACGCCTTCCGCCAGAGATCGCTCTAACATGGTCACCAAGCAAGACAAACTACCAAGTGTCCACCCCATACCAAGCAACAAAGATTTACCGGACGTCCCTGGACTAGGGAGTACATAAGATCGCCGCCTGGATACTCGTGATATGCCATCTTAATGGGTACGAGCCATACCACCGTTGGGCCGTCACAACCTCAAGTCGTTTTGTGAATGCAGATATCTTGGAGCTTCTCGTGACGTAATCGACGAACCCTTTGTCTTCCATCTGTTCGGTCAAGAATTGTATGGCTCGTACCCATTAAGATGACCTATCACTACCCAGCTAGCCACCTGACGTCGTGCCGATGTCATAAGTTGTTGGCCGGATGTCGGCTTATCGCGGTTGGCTCGAGGTTAAAATGTCCGCCAGCCCAACATCGTAACCACGTCATTTTGTGATACGTCAATTTCTGACAATGGCCCAACATCAACTCATGACATTGGACCAACATAACATTATGATGTGGGCGCGAGGTTAAAATGTCCGCTAGCCTAACATTGTCCCAACATCATTTTGTGATGTCGGGCAAATGTCAATTTCCGACAATGGCCCAACACCAAATCCTGACATAGGACAGATATCAAATTCTGATGTGGGCTCGACGTTAAAATGTCCGCCAGCCCAACATCGTCACCACGTCATTTTGTGATACGTCAATTTCTGACAATGGCCCAACATCAACTCATGACATTGGACCAACATAACATTATGATGTGGGCGCGAGGTTAAAATGTCCGCTAGCCTAACATTGTCCCAACATCATTTTGTGATGTCGGGCAAATGTCAATTTCCGACAATGGCCCAACACCAAATCCTGACATATATAGGACAGATATCAAATTCTGATGTGGGCTCGACGTTAAAATGTCCGCCAGCCCAACATCGTCAACACGTCATTTTGTGACACGTCAATTTCTGACAATGGCCAAACATCAACTCATGACATTGGACCAACATAACATTATGATGTGGGCGCGAGGTTAAAATGTCCGCTAGCCTAACATTGTCCCAACATCATTTTGTGATGTCGGGAAATGTCAATTTCCGACAATGGCCCAACACCAAATCCTGACATAGGACAGATATCAAATTCTGATGTGGGCTCGACGTTAAAATGTCCGCCAGCCCAACATCGTCACCACGTCATTTTGTGATACGTCAATTTCTGACAATGGCCCAACATCAACTCATGACATTGGACCAACATAACATTATGATATGGGCGCGAGGTTAAAATGTCCACTAGACCAACATTGTCACAACATCATTCTGTGATGTTGGCCCAATGTCAATTTCCACCAATGGCCCAATATCAAATCCTGACGTTGGGCCAACATCAAATTCTGACGTTGGCCCGACATTACAATGTCCGACAGCCCGACATTAGCCCAACGTTATTTTTTATTGTTGGCCCAACATCAAATCTTGACGTTCGCCCGACGTTTGATGCTGGACCAACATCAAAATTTGACAATGGCCCAATGTCATTAATATGACATCTCCAATAAGAGGTCGACCTAATATAGCGCCGATGTTGGGACTGGTATCAATTTAAGAGGTCGCTACCCAGCTAGCCACCTGACGTTGTGCCATCATTGGGCCAATGTAAAAAGTCGTTTTAAGAAGACGTTGGGCCTACATTAAAAATCCGACGTCGCCGCGACGTAAAAATGTCCGCCAGCCCAACATCAGCGCGGCGTTTTTGTTTTTTTAATGCTGGCCAAACGTCATTTTGCGATTTCGACCCAACATCAATTATTCAGTCAGTGGTCAGTCATGGTTGTGAAATTAATGTCGGGACAATGTTAGTAATGAGACAAGAATAGGACATCTCAATTTGTACGTCAAACCGAAATCCTACGACGTCAGAATGGGCAGCAGTGAATCAAGTCGGCTAATAGTCATTAAGTTGATGTTGAGCCGATGTCAATGATCCGACATGAATATGACATCTCAATGATGACGTCAATGCGATATCCTGCCGATTTCAGAACTGACAGCAATGAAACAAGTCGGCAAATGATCATAAAAGTGATGTTGCGCCGATGTCAATAGTCGGACATGAATATGCCATCTCCAATATGACGTCGGGCTAATATCGCGCCGATGTCGGAAAAGATAGCAATTAAGGAGGTCGGTAAATGGTAGTAAAATTGATATCGGTCCGATGTTATTAATTAGAAATGAATGTGATAAATATGTCAGGCTGATGTAAGAACTTGCAGCAATGAAGCAACTCGGCAAATGGTCATTTAAAGGCAATGGTGAGTGTTGGTAATTTCCAAAGTGCCCCCCCGACATAAATTGTAACGGATTTGGCTGATTTCAATTCCATATGAAAGATCATCGAAAAAAACATGGGAAATAATAATAATTCCCATTCAAATGCTCTAATTGTTGTGGAATTGGCTTTCAAAATATCATATAAAAGTGGTTGACGCCCGGGTATCACTTTTTAGAGAACGCTAGTGCGAGGCACTAGCGTTCTAGGTCTTCATAATAAAGAACTGAAACCAAATAATTTTGTGCACGCTAATTGTGCTTAAAGGGACTTAGTAACATTGTCCAAATCCTCAAAATAAAATTGTAATTCTAGCGGTTCCTTTATACCTTGTTGTATTCGTATTAACAATAAAATCATGGGACAGCTTTCGGTTTTTCAAATTTCCCTTTCATTACAAAGATATGTATGATTGAAGTATTTAGATAAGAAAATCTCCGGGCGAGATTTTCATCCCTGTACAAAGTGAATGCAGTGAGTTGGTGAATATCACCCAATATCACTTTGCATTTTCGCTCATTACTTGGCCATACATTGTCCATTTGACCTGAAATTTTCACACAATACCCTGAGGACATATGAGATAACAACAGTATACATTGCATCAACCATTCATCAGTTTTTGCACATCTCAACAAAGTTACTAGATCCCTTTAAAACTATACATATGATACGGTACTTACCAGCAATTCACTCTCCGATATGTGATCCAACTATCGGGTGGATTAAGATTATGATTTTTCCCTCCATTCCGCAAACAATCAGTGATATATGCGCCTCATGGACTTCTCTCCGTGTGTTAGCGCGACTCTGAACGAATGGGGCTTGCGAGTTGCGATACATACTACACGTACTATTACCGCGCACTGCACTACAGTCCCGTATTATATAGGACCTAGAACGCTAGTGCTTCGCGCTGGCTAACTCTAGAGTTAATTTGACACTTCGAGTTGTAACGGCTCTTTTTGAATGATAACAGGGGTTTTACTTTGTCGTTTGTAATTGTGTATACTTTTCGAGCATGGTGAAGTTATAACTATTAGTTTGTACCGTAATCGTGCAGGTTTTGGTTACTAAAGTTAAGTTTGACCAACACTCACCATTGCCTTTAATTGATGTTGTGCCGAAGTCAATGATTAGACATGAATATGACATCTCAATGATGACGCCATAGCGATATCCTGCCGATGTCAGAACTGGCAGCAATGAAACAAGCCGGCAAATGGTCGCCAGTTCCGACATCGGTACAACATTGACCCAACGTCATATTTGAGATCTCTTATTCATGTCGGATTAATGACATCGGCACAACATCAGTTTAATGACCATTTGCCGACTTGTTTAATTGCTGTCAGTTCTGACATCGGCAGGATATCGCTTTGGCGTCATCATATAGAGATGTCATATTGAGGTCCAATTAATAACATTGGCCAGACATCAATTTCACAACCATGTACCGACCTCTTAAATTGCTACCAGATACAACATCATCACAATATCGGACTGACGTCATAGTAGAGATGTCATATTTATGTAGGAGTAATGACATCCGCCCGACATCTATTTCACAACCTTTTACCCACCTTTAACATTTCGTAAAGTTCCGACATCTGTGCGGTATAGGGCAAAGTCATATTTTGGATGTCATATTTATGTCTAATTAATAACTGTGACCCGACATCAATTTCACAGCATTTTACCGACCTCTTAAATTACTACCAGTTCCAACATCGGGGCGATAGAAGGCCGATTTTATATTCATGTCGAATTATTGACAACGGCACAACATCCATTTAATGACTATTTAATGATTAGTTTCATTGGTGCCATTTATGACATCGGCAGGATATCGCTTTGGCGTCATAATTGAGATGTCATATGGATGTCCAATCAAACTCATTGTCAGACATCAATGTTACAACCATTTACCGACCTCTTTAATTGCTACCAGTTCCAACATCGGCGCGAAATTATCCCGACGTCATATTGGAGATGACATATTCATGTCAGAATATTGACATCGGCTGAACATCGATTTCATGACTATTTGCCGACTCGTGTCATTTCTGCCAATTCTGACATCGGCGCGATATCGGCTTGACGTCATATTTGTGATGTCATATTGATGTCCAATTAATAACATCCGTCCGACATCAATTCCACATTCAACCATTTACCGACCTCTTAAAATGATATATTCCGACATCGGTACAACACTGGCCCAACGTCATATTTGAGATGTCATATTCATGTTGGTTTATTGACATCGGCCCAACATTAATATTACAACCCTCTATCAAGCTCTTAAATTGGTACCAGTTTCGGCATTGGTGCGATTTTAGCGCGACGTTTTATTTGAGACGTATTTTTTTCGTCAACTTAATGACATCGGCACGATATTCAACTACAACCATTTTCCGACTTATTTCATTTCCAAAACCTCCAACTTAAATTCGACGTTGGCGTAATGTTGGCGCGACGTCTGTTTGCCGCCCGCGATCTTGCCGAAGACCTGCCGACACCGGTCCGACGTCAGTTAGCTAGCTGGGTACTTATAATTTTGTTAACTTGCTTTGAGAATCTATACTGAATTGAATTTCGTTTAATCGATTACAAACATTAGTAATTCAAAAGTAAAAAAAAAAGAAGTATTGCTATCGGGAAATTCATGATCGATTATAAGCGATCGTAAGTGAAATGAAAATTTTCGATTTTTGGAATTATTTATATTAAAAAATATACTTTTGTCATGTCCTTGCTGCTGTATATAATTTAGAAGGATATATAAGAATATAAATAACACCTTAAATAGTGTTATGAATATGATTTGAAGGTGGATTATTTCAAATTCAACGCTCTACAAATACTAACTATTACAAAACATACATGCTAAGAAGAGGTGTATATATAGTATACCGATTGCGACCTATGTTTGTAGGACGATAGGATGATAGGTTTAGGAGTAGGCAATAGGTATAGGAATAGGATATTTATATTTATAGAATTATGATTTATTAATGAATGTGTGTAAAGGTTAAACAAAATGCATGGATCGGACGTGGAATCTATGCATGTTTTCTAATTTCTTTTTACGTTTTTGATGTTGGTCCTACGTTGGCCATTTGACATTGGGCCATTGTCAAATTTTGATGTTGGTCCAGCATCAGAAAATGACGTTGGGCCAATGTTGGGTTAGCGGACATTCAAACGTCGGGCGAACGTCAAGATTTGATGTTGGGCCAACGTCAAGATTTGATGTTGGGCCAACAATAAAAAATAACGTTGGGCTAATGTCGGGCTGGCGGACATTTAAATGTCGGGCCAACGTCAGAATTTGATGTTGGCCCAACGTCAGGATTTGATATTGGGCCATTGGCGGAAATTGACGTTGGACCAACATCACAGAATGATGTCGTGACAATGTTGGGCTAGCGGACATTTTAACCTCGAGCCGACATCATAATGTTATGTTGGTCCAATGTCATGAGTTGATGTTGGGCCATTGTTGGAAATTGACGTTATGCCAATATCACAAAATGACGTAGTGACGATGTTGGGCTGGCGGACATTTTAACGTCGAGCCCACATCAGAATTTGATATCTGTACTATGTCAGGATTCGGTGTTGGGCCATTGTCGGAAATTGACATTTGCCCGACATCACAAAATGATGTTGGGACAATGTTAGGCTGGCGGACATTTTAACGTCGGGCCGACGTCAAAACTTGATGTTCTCTCAACGTCAGGAATCGATGTTGGGTCTACGTTAGAACTAACATTGGGCCATTGTCAATAATTGATGTTGGGCCGAAATCGCTAAATGACGTAGGGCCAGCATTAAAAAAAAGACGCCGAGCTGATGTTGGGCTGGCGGACATTTTAACGTTGGCCCAACGTCCCCTTACAACGAAAATGACATTGGCCCAACGATGGCACGACGTCAGGTGGCTAGCTGGGTAGTGTTCAGGCGGCAATCTTCTGGGCTCCCTAGTCCAGAGACGTCTGGTAAATCTCGGTTGCATGGTTTGGAGTGGACACTTGGTAGTTTTTCTTGTTCGGTGACCATGTTAGAGCGATCTCTGCGTGCAGGTTGGCGAAAGCCGTTAATTCCATAGTGGCTTCTTCATAGACGGCGAAGGCTCCATTTTGGCATTTCCGGTTTCTACGGCGCATGTACGTTAAGAGCGCCTTCAATCCTTAGGGTTCATGAATGAAATACTCTGGTATTTTCACGATTACACCTAAATGCATGCTGCTATCATCACATTGCTTCGGATATGTCCTTCATAGATTGTTGTGCATATTTTGCCTTTTTACATCTTTTGTTTTTAAGTCACGTGTCTTTCACGTGTCAGACATAGAATATGTAATTTCACATACGCTTATGGACATAAATTTGTGCAGATTATATAATGACATCAACAAATATTCATATGTAACACCTTATTCATGTTAGATGTCACTTAATATGATAAAAAACAACACACTGGCAAAACAAATAACACAATACAAACCATAATAATTTGAAACAAAGAAATACATTAGATTAATTGTAATAATTATAATGATAATATGGATGTTATATGATATAGCGAACGTTCCGTCATTTCCATTACACAGAGTGCACATTTCCACTCACATGGGAGTCTTCCAGCCTGACACCGATGTGAATACAGTGCTAAGGAATCACGTTCCATCATACTGGGCACTCTCTGGTTCCGAACTCGGGACCTCATGTTTAGAATGCATGTGCCCTTCCAACCTTTTATACCAAGTCCACGAATATGAAATATATTATGTTATTTTTAAATCATATGGCTATTTATTACAAGCATAATTTTTATAATATATATCAGGCCCTTGGAAATATGTTTAGGTCTAAACTAATACATAACATAACCATTAAATCATGTTTACGATTCCAAACAAAGTGATTTTGTTGTTTTGCATCGTCGCATGTTACATTACAAAGTTGCACCCAGTATCATAATAACGGAGGGGGCTGGGGATACGAGGGTACATCGACATCGTTTGGAAAGAGTGCTAAATACAGTAAAAATAACAGTATGAAAGCTGACATGTTTTTGGGGATGGGTCTTTTTCAACTGATAAGATAACATCCTTGTAAATCTAAACAACTTCCATTCACAAGAAAAAATAAGGCGAATAAATATGTAATCCAAACCTCAGCAAAAACATGTCTATGCACTTTTTTCACATGACACATCCCCTTTATCAATGATGTGCTCGACAACATGTTATACGTCTATCACAAATCGTAGTACATACAGTCATGTAGTTCTTGAACCATAGATGTTGTGCAATTGACAGCTAGGAACTGCCCTGGGCTGCCCTGAAAGGAACTGCCCTGAGCTTCCTCAATGAGAATGTTTGAGTGAACAATTTAATGGTTAATACTCGAGTCCTGGAGACACTTGCAGTCACATGATATAACCGTACCTGTTTAAACCATTAACCAGAACAAAGGATTACAATCTTTGAAAAGCCGCCATATACAAGCTGTTAAATAATGATCACTCTTAAAATTGAATATCTTATTCCAGTAAAGAACATATGCTTCTTCATTGGAGGCTAGGTCACGATCAATGAAAAATATGCAATGTCACGGATTCAAACAGTATTATATTGTTTTTAATTTTAAGTGCTCATTCATGATAGACATGTGTGTACTTATAGTTTAATTAACTTTTATATGAGTCAGATACAACGTATACGTGTGTGAACTTGTTGAAACAATGATGTACCAGTACAGCCTAAAAGGGTACAATGGCTCAGAAAATGGCCTACATCATTGACGAACATTATGACATCGTTTAAAGATGTAAGTAGGTCACTTTGTTATTCTTGGTAGGATTATCATGTTTTATCATGATTGTTTATGTCCATGCCCATTACTTTGTTCGATTGTATATTCGTGTACATGGATACAAAACGAATATTCATACTTAACAAATTAACAATAATTCGAGGTGAGACAATAAGCGCTACTGCTCTTGCCACTTCATTTATTTTCCCTTATCTGTCCCTACACCTTCAAATATGTTCACTCATTGCTGACTTCTGTATTAGTTCAGTGTGAAAATTGGCAAATATATAACACACATAACAAAAGTATAAGTGCATTTTTGTCAGATATATCATTGATTTGTTATTAGTAGAAAATCAGTTTATTCAATTAATTATATTTTATTATATTCTATAGTAAGGTCTATTATATATTTGTCCTCTTTAACCTACATCTGATTTCCCTATTCTACATTATGTTTTACCTCTATTATAATTCTGAGTTAGTAAAATGAGATACCAATTGCAATACACTATTAATAACTAATTTTCTTATGTATTCAATTGTTTTTAATGTGTTTTATAGTTATAGTTATTGTTTATTTTGTTTAATTCATTTTAAAAACTTTCCCAAATAACATTGAATGCCATTTGAAGAACTTCAAATAAATATTGTGCAACGCTTTAAATATCTTGATCATATCAATGCGTTTTTGTAAATGACTGAACGTCCAATTTCAAGACATCTGTATTACACGTGATTTAACATGACACGTGACACATTAACCGAAGATATTATGCAGTTAAATTTGGTATCAAAAGATGCACAGGACTCTATGGAACTAAAATCTGAAGTAATATAATGATAATCATAACGATTTTTAGTGTAATTGTGAAAATAGTAGAGACAATCCTTCATTAACCCTAAGGATTTAAAACGTTATTATTAACGTACATTAACGTTATTTATTTATTCAAATACATTTACACAGGATAGCCTGATCAGCAAGGATAATGTTTTTCGTCAGGGTCCTGATATAACATCATACAATATAAATAATACAATAATACATTAATATGATAGACATAAAAAATATAAAAATACGTACAAATAGCATATGACCAGCAGATTCAAGATATACTGTTTAAGAATTTTTGACAAAATTATATTCAAAATAGCTTTAATTTATTTAAAATCATAAAAACACAATTTAGTTTCTATATACATATACACTATAAATATACTAACTTAAAAAAAAAATACTGGGTACTCCAGCAAGCACGTGATTGTCGGTCGAGCAGATTGTCAATACAGAACACCTCACAGTCATTACTACAGAAGGCACACGCACAGTCACACATCACAATGGGAGAAGCACACACATTCACTCATCCGTATCACACAATGGAAACATAAAAACGAACAAAATCAGATACATTCATCCACCCGTTCTGCTTTGTCCGATAGATCACGTATCTGCTGGAGTATTTACTAAACAAAATATTTAAAACAAATATAATTAAAAGACAGTAATCTATCGTTCCGCTGGTCATATATAGGTAGTATAATTTTCACAGTGTTAGCTGCTCTCGTAGTAATATCGTGGCGATCACAAACCATTTCAATTGCATTACATAAGTGAGTAGATGCTATTCCATGAACGGATTTGTACATTAATGTTTCTAAAAAATAATTCATTATTTGACCTAATGATTGCCATTTTAGTGTTTTAATGAAATCTTTTCCATTAACAGTCTCATAATCATTAGGTGTAAACATTCTAGCTGCCCTTTTTTGTAAGCGATATAATAAATCATTATTCTTCTGTGAGCAATTGCCCTAGACTGTGATCGAATAATACAAGGTTGAATGGTCATATTATACATCATTAAACAAGACTTTTTATCCAACAATTGGGACAATTTACGCAATGATTATAATTTACTGGAAATAGATCGAACAAGGTTATGAACATGAGCACTCCATTTAAGTTTATCATCAATTTCTACACCTAAGTACCGAAAGCTATGCTGCCGTCCCATGACAAAAGGAAGCAACTCTGAATTTATCAAAATCGACTTTTTTCTTGATTTGGGGTATTTTTTGTATGCTCTACATGATGGTGAATAAATTGAGGTCACATGACCCCTAATTTCCGAAATATAGATATATCAAAAGGAAGCAACTCTAAAGATTTCCTCATAAAACACTGACAAAAGGAAGCAACTCAATCAGCCAATCACCTATCAGCATGGAAGTGGCATGTGTGCATTGATCTCCCAATAAGCCAATAAGAGCGTGCCTAAGTGCAGCTCACTTTTCTCCTTGAATGTCTGTCAACCACTGCGCCAGAATTGATACAAAAAATGCTGAAATTCGCTGATCTGTTTGCACATCTGAAGGAAACGTTAGTGTATTTTGACTGAAGTATATATATACATTTAAAACCCATTTCATTTATCAATCAAAATGCTGACTGTGAATAAAAAATATAACATTTTTAAAAATTTTTTCACAGCACAAGTTCTGATGCTATGTGTTTATTATTGTCCCACATGTAGACTTTTGTGTGGGGAATTTTGAAGAAAATGATTAACTTGATGAAATGTTGTTTTACCTGGCTTTGCCAATGACTCACACACAAACACAAACACGCACACACATGCACAACCATACACGTACACACACATACAAACACACACATGCAAACACACACACACACACACACACACACACACACAAATATACGCACACATACAGACATACGCGCAAACAAACACACACACGCACAAACACACATACACACACACCCACAAGCAAACACAGACACACCTTCACACACACGCACTCACAAACAGAAACACGCACACGGCATAGTCACACACACACACACACACACTTACAAACGCACATAACACACACGCGCACACACACACACACACGTACGCACATACACACACGCGCACACACACACACACACGTACGCACACACACACACACACATGCAAACACACACACATATATGCACACAGACATACATACGTGCAAACATACGCACATATACACACGCATACACACACAAACACGCACATATACACATACACACACTGACACATACTCACATGCACTCACACACACGCATACATACACATATATTTGCACATAAATATACACACAAACGTATATACACACATACACATGGATGCACACACAAACACACACACGCACGCACGACAAATTTCCCCCGCGCACTAGATTCCCTTGACAGTTACTAACTGAAAATAGTACATTGACACAACATAAGTCGCCCATACACAAACATGAACACACACAAAAAAGGCACACGTTTACACACTAACATAAATAAACGCACACACAACCACATCTATACACAGACACAAACGCACACACGCATACACACGTAAACATACACACACACACGCCAACACACATACACACACGCCCACAAACAAACACACACACACGCACTCACACACAGAAACACACACACGCGCACATACACACGCACGCACACACTTACATACGCAAGCAACACACACTCACACACACACGCATGCACACACAAACATGCACACATACAGCACATACACGAGTAGATACACACTATCACATACACACACTCACACATACATATACATACACACACATTTGCATATATATACAAACATACGCAAATACACACATACACACACGCACACATACACGTACACACATCCAGACACACACACAAACACACACACACACGCACACACACGTACGCACGCACATACACATACATTCGTACACACCTACAAATATGCACATGCACACATAAACAAATGCACATATACACACGCATACATGCATACCTTATACCCCGAGCATGTGCGGCTGTACTGCAAGTCTAGCAACGGCCGTTTGAAGCTACATTTTTCAAAAATTATACCCCTAATTATGTATTCCGAAATCAAAAGTGACTATTAGTAGATTTGTTTTTCATTTGATTAGATATTTTTAGTGTAAAACTATCATAAATATGACATCGTCGAATTTTTTTAATATTTTCCGCTCTTGGTAACAAGAACTCAATTCGGCCAATCACAAGAAAGGGGGCGGACACTCAACCGATGTGTATTGTTATGCCAAGCTAGCTAGACGCGATGTGCACGGTATAGGCGTTTTGTGAATGCGTAGAGAACCTTGACCTACTTGTGACGGCACTTGTAACAATCGCCGCACCGTATAGTACTCAAAAGAATACATGAACAAAAGGGCAGGAAAGCAAGTAGTGCAGCAGATAAGTGTAATATTCGTTCAAAGTTGATACAAGCAAGAGACTCGGTATGTAAGCTACCTAAGAGACACTTTTCAGGAAAAAAAACACTTAGACAAGCGAAATTCTAAGATGGCGGCCATTTTCCAAGATGGCACCAAAAGGCTACTTTTTGAGATATAAATTATTGAGTGGCCGATTTTATTATCTTGGTGTCGTTTTATATGTTTATTGATATGCTGAAAACGATGGAGATACGTAATGACCCATATGTTGGCCCAAATCTAAGATGGCCGCCAAAAAGCTTATTTTTGTTAAAAAAATTGACTGAATTGCCGATTTAATAATCGGGTTGTCGTTTGATATGTTTCCTGATATGCTTAAAACGGTGGAGATACATACGGACCCATATTATGGCCAAAATCCAAGATGGCCGCCATTTTCCAAAATGGCCGCCAAAGAGCTACTTTTTGATTATAAATATTTCATGAATTGGCTGATTTTTATAATCTTGGTGTCGATTTAAATGTTAATAGATATATATTCAAAACGATTGTAATACAAACAGACCAATATAATGGCGAAAAATCCAAGATGGCTGCCACTTTCGAAGATGACCGCCAAGGCCATTCTTTTGTATAAAAGTTGACTGAGTTTGCCGATTTGTATAATTGTTGATGTCAATTTATTTGTGACCTGATATGCTGAAAACGAGTATGATACATACAGAAATATATAGTGGCCACAATTCACATGGCGGCCATTTTTTAAGACGGTTGCCAAAAAGCATTTTTCTAAATTTTCTAAAAGTGACTGAGTTGGCTGATTGTAATATGATTTGTTTCTAATTAAAAGGTTTGTGACGAGCTGAAAACTATTTCCAATCAAACGGATATAATTAATAGTAAAATAGAACATGGTGGCCATTTTCCAAGATAGCGTAGCAAATGGATAAAAGAGTGATTAACCATCTTTCCAAAGGTAAATCATGATTTCACTTTGTCATGTTTTGGTAAAGGCTGCTACCTTATAGGAAATATTGCCCTACAAAATGTGTTTCTCCCCCCCCCCACCCCCCCCCCCCCCCTCCTCATCATTGTAGTAATTTGGCCATGCATCTGGACTTTTGAGATGAATGAGTGACAATAATTGCGCGATTTTAATCATTATAAACGCGCTTAGGATCCTTATACATTTTTGTGTACAATATTTTGAAAACGATTGTGCTACGCACAAACCTACAATGGCGTAACTAAAGGAAAGGGGAAAAATTGCCCCGCTTTCGGTGAAGAAATTATTTCACCCGCTCATCTGCCCTCCAATACTATAACTCGACGAAATTACATTTTAAATCCCCCTGAGAGGAGCATAGATTGTTCCAGCCACCACCGAAATCAATTAATACAGTATACGTTACCGCTCTGAGTCTTGGAAGTTGAAGGCGGACTTGTCGATATTTCAACAGATGTAGGATATGTGCTTGGAAACCCCGACAAGACTGTGGTGTGAACTAAAGACATCGGAATTGGATAAATAGAAAATATACTCCGCAAAAAAAAAACTGGACACTTGTATAAATATTTCATATTAATGTACGATAAAGTATAGATTATTATATATCAAATTAGAGGGAATTTAGTCCTCTACATGAAGGGTATAAATTAAAGGTGTACTCGTTCATGCATGAAATGCCATGCTCAATTAACAATAGCAAGTCTGTTTTCAAAAATAGCAAAAACAACGCAGGACCACACCATTCGACTGAAATGATCAGGATGATAGTAAGCGTTTCACTCAAAACAAGATGTGCAGGGCAAGTAAATTATGACATAATTTAACTTAATTGTTATGAACAAATTCTGAAAATACAAATTTGTCAATAAAACAGGGCCAGGTTATAAGAGCATCATCATACTGGTCAGTATTAGAGGCATGAAGCTTGTCTGTTTCATGTGTCCCCTGCAATTTTAACCATAGTTACCTAGAGAAATGTCATGTTAAAGACTGCCCAACTGTTTGACCAAGGGTGACATCAGCCCGACATCAGGTTTTGAAGATCTTTGGACTACGGTAGAATTCTTGAGAATAATTTATATAATTGTTCATGCTGAAATAAGGGCACAAACTGGTTTTGACTAATAAACCTTTGCCATGGAATTCCTCATTTTGTTACTTTTGGATGAAAATAAAACCTATAACGTTCACAATTTGTCTTCATTTATACTTTTTATTGAGATGAAGATAGAAAAGGTCACATTTGTAATGGAAAACTATGCCATGTCATGAATATAGCGTTTTAGATTATGCTTATCAACATTTATATGGTTGAGTGGATGTTCCATTTTTGCCATTTTTGAAAACAGACCTTGCTGTGGTTAATTGACCGTGACAAGTCATGCATAAATGATGTCATCTTGATTTTATGTCAATATTGAAGAGGGCCGTTTTATCTTTACTTTGATATACAATATCATATATTTTATCGTAAATTAATATCACATATTTGGTCTTATACAAGTGTCCAGTTTCTTTTTTGCGGAGTATATATGGGTTAATTCGTTCACTATTGGGGCCCGATATCACAGGGGCTTGTTTCATGAAAGGGTCTTAGCCATGTACGTTTTCTGGCGCGGAGCTATGCCGGGTGCCATTATCTCTGAGTTTCACACAATTGGCTTCAAGCCCAAGGTTCCGGCAATGCGTCAATCACAGACTAATAATTTTGGTTGCTTTGCTTAAAATTGTTTATTTTGCACTTTTCACATGTGATATCATCTGTGTTTTTATTTAATTTTATTACATAATATTTGTAATAAGGATAGAAATGCTAATCAAAATAAATATATTACATTATTCATATTTATAGCTACTATATCATTTCTGATGTGTTTCGTTAACAAGAAGGTTGTCATGCCATTATAAATATAAAAAAATAAAAAAAAACACGATGATCACGGTGAATGAAATAATATAAGTTATAATGATAGAATTGTTAATACTAACATACAATACCGGGGATATTATACATTCATTACAGTTACAGAACTCCTCTGTAGATTGTTAATGGGACGGACTTGCCATGCCTTATCAGTTTCAAATATTAATGATAATAATGGTGAATATAATAATATCAGTAATAATGATATAATGCCAATAACAACATATGTAATCCCGGGGATCGGGAAGACTGTGGCACTTGAATTTATAAACTCCCAATTTGCCCGCAATAGCATTATAATTTCGTGATGCCCCCGCCAGAAAGCATCCATATAATGGTGAATACATTGCCAGGAACATCACATGTCCACTTTGGATTTCAAATGATAAATCGGGAAGACAATGTCATTTGTAATCCCCCTAAGAGGAACATTCTATGTTCCTGCCCGCGCCAATTATCTATACCATGGGCGTCGATACTTACGTAATACCTATTCATCAGGGGGGGGATGAATGAATAGATCACCCCCCTGATGAATGGGTATCAATACAGATCGACGCCCATGATCTATACAGTATAACATTACCACTCTTGGTAGTTGGAGGAAGACTTGTCGATGTTCCAGAAGATGTAGGATTGTTGCTGGGAAGCGTTGACACAACTGTGGTTGCAAAAAGAAAAGTAATTACCTTTACTGTCCAATTTCATTACAATGGAAAGATTTTGTAAGACCCGCGATAAATTAGACCATTAGTACGAAGCAATTTCGAATCGACTATTTGGGTCTTTGGGACATGTGCCGCCATAAAGGCAGGGACCACTCTAACACGGCCGAAAGGCTGATGAACGGGTAAACAAAAAGGGTTCAAGTTTAACACGAGTAGATGTAAAAGAGAACATTTTAAAGAGCAAATATATCAAATTTACTTACCACTCCTGGTAGTTGTAGGCAGACTTGTCGATGTTGCAGAAGATGTAGGATCGTTGCTGGGAAGCGTTGATACAACTGTGGTTGAAAAAAGAAAAGTCAGTACAATTATATCAATTTCATTACTGCAATGAAAAGTTGTTGTTAGACCCGAGTTAAACAAATTAGACAATTAGTAAGAAGCAATCTCGAATCGAATATTTGGGTCTTCAGGACATGTGCCGCCGTGGAGGTAGGGACCACTGTAGCATGGCGGAAAGGCTTAGGAATTGGTAAATAAAACAGTTTGAAAAGAGTGGATTTAAAATAGAACATATTAAAGAGCAAATATATCGAATTCACTTACCACTCTTGGTAGTTGAAGGAAGACTTGTCGATGTTCCAGAATATGTAAAATTGTTGCTGGGAAGCGTTGACACAACTGTGGTTGGAACTAAATAAATTTGATAACAAGAAGATATCTCGGTTAATCCGTTCACTATGGGGGTCCGATACCCCAGGTTCCCGCAAGACCTTCTTGCAGAATGGAACATGCGATTTTATACCAGGTCCACAACAAATGTTATTATTTTGCTTAAAATTACCTTTTTTCTAAAACCGTATTGAAAACATTTTGGTATTACAAGCCTTTCCCAAACAAAATTTAACTTTTTGTTTGTATTTTCTATATCATTGAACAGAATGTAATAATATTATTTGATTTGATTTTTTTTTCAAACCGTATTGAAAACAATTGGTATTACAATCTTTTCCCAATTAATAAAAAGTTAAATGTAAGTTTTTTGTTTGTTTATATCATTAAGCAGAATTATATTATTTTTTTAATGCAAGGATCGTATACCTGTATTGCAAGTCATCCCTGTGAACCTATCGGGACATACACAGACGAATCCGCCATTTGGATCTGCAGCACATGTGCCACCATTAAGGCAAGGATCACTGTAGCATGCATGGAGGGCTAAGTGGTGTAAATAATGATACATCAGAATATTTTTATTATTTAACAAACATTTTTTTCTTCATCGAATAAGGTTTGCATTCGCGGGTATAAATCTGAAATTGTAAAGAAACATCCTGGAAGTCACTGTTCGGGTATCCAGTACAAGTGCCACCAGTGAAGCAGGTATCGCTGTAGCATGATCAAGGCAAGGCTCAGGAGTGGGTACAAAAGAAAATTAAATACATGTATCGTTACTTAAATTATATGACTTTTGAACGTTTTTGTAAGACCGGAATTTAATTAGACAAGTATTAAGCAGGGACCACTGAAGCATAGGGTTGAGGAGTGTGATACTATTATAATTACCCATATCTTTATCCAAATGTCATTATTTGGAATACAATTGTAATAATTTAAATTAAATCAATAGGACGAGTTTCACCAATTCATTTCATTTCATTTATTCATTTATTTCAGATAAAATACAATAATAAAAACGGTACAGTGTAAAAAATGACAGGTATTTGCCTTAGAAGCAAAGTGCTTGTTAACGGCAAACCCATGTAAACAGAATCAAAATCAAAACAAAAGAAATTATTTGTATACATTACTTTAAGCATGGAAATTTCACTAAGAAACATAACCTAAACATTTAACAATAACAAGTACAGAAGACAACAACAACAAAAACACAACGTCGATACTCAATAATTAGTCAACAATTGAAGTTTAAAGATGCGTTTAAAGATGGTACAATTATTAATATTCTGCAAATCTGAGTTAAGTTTTTTCCATTCTACAACTCCCTGGTATTTTATCGAGCGCTGTAAAAATGACGAGTTCAGTTTTGGTAAATAAAATTTGTCTTTTCCCCTTGTATTAAGTCCATGGACATCTGAGTGCTTTTTAAAGAATGCATTAAAAACTTTAGGTAAACGTTGGTGTACAAATTTATGCATAAAAAGAACAACATTAAATGATACATTGTCAAGTATATTCAATAGCTGCATTGATTTAAAAAGAGGTGCAGTATGAGCTCTAAAATGCATATTAAAACAAATTCTGATAGCTTTTTTCTGTAAGATTAAGAGTCTTCTTAAATGTGAATTACTTGCACTTCCCCATACCAAATTGCAGTAGGTAAAATGTGGTAGAATAACAGACTTATATAGCATTTTTAAGGATTTCAATGGCAAGAAAGAGCGTAACTTAAAAAGCATACCAATATAGATACTAGTCTTTTTACATACATAATCAATGTGTTTTATCCAGGATAGTTCATTGTCTACAACAACGCCTACAAAATTAATGCTTTCAACTTTCTCAACAATTATACGATAGACATACATATACGACAGACATAGATCTGTAGCATGCAGAACAGAAGTGGATAAATACATCAATATACATTCACTAGCATGATATATAAAGATAACACAATATTACAGTATCTTTATTTAAAGGGATAGTTGAGTTCTGGTAGAGAGGGTACAGTTTTAGTCAAACTGAATTTTAGTAACCAAAAGCTGCACCATTAAATTACAAACTAATAGTTATAACTCCACCATGTTAAAAAGGAATAACAAAATTACAAACGACTAAGTAAAAAGCCTGTTATCATAAAAAAAGAGCTGTTTAAACTAAAGAGGGCGCTTAAAAAAAACGCATTTGTTTAAACCATTTTAAATAAAATATTGTGCATGTGCTGTTTTGTTGAAATAGTGATTAGATAGAGAGATACGCAACAATAATCTAAAAACCTCTTTTACAAATTTTTGAAAAGAGGAAGCATTTTAAAACGAATTTTAACGGCTGGTTCAAAATTATCGAATACTTGTGGGGCCCCATATTTATTACAAATAGTTATGTTTATGGATATTTCAGCCGTTTCTGTATCGATTTTGATCAAATAAAGTTCATTCTGCCATTAACATTGTATGCTCTTTCAAATTTGACACTCAGTTTTTTCATTATCTCACCAAAATTCTTTTTTGTGTAGCGCCCTCTCTACCAAAACTCAACTATCCCTTTAACTAACAAGAGCGGAACTAAAAAAAGGAATAATATATAGCACTTGTATTCGCCGTTTGTTTCTTCAGCACAAGTGCCACCATTCGTACAGGGATCGCTAAAGTATGCAGGCATCTAAGGTTGATTAAAGACTGCACAGGTTAACTTTTCTTTCTCAATAATAGTTGTATGTTATATTATTAATTGTATTGTATATAGATAATACATGTATGCTCTCGATTCCATTTTAAGGTTATTAATACACTTTGACGTTACAAGTATTGATTCAGAATCTTACCAAGGCATGTGAAATTGGGAGTGCTCCATGAACCATTGTGAATACACACGCTGACGGGGGACCAGTCCGGCATGTATCCTTCAATGCAGTGGTAGACAGTCACTCCCTTGTAGCTAGATGATAATGTTGCTGCGTTGTGCATGTTGTCAACACTGGGTGGATCTCCGATACATTGAACGGCTGAAATAAAAGTTATCACCGTTTTGTCTTTATTATTGTTCAATATTCTTAACGTTGATTTGTTCCGTTTGCATCCCAGGTCGAAAAAACAGTTGAAAATTAGTTGCCAACTGGTACCAGTTGATACCACCAGTTGGCCAACTGGTTTCAATATGGAAATTGGTACACTGGAATCAACTGGAATCAATTGGAATCGAGTAAGAATCCAGTAAGGCTTATCAGTAAAAAGACCAGTTAAAGTAGTTGGTTCCAACTGGTATTTTTAATTGGTTTCAACTGGTATTTCTATTGGTTTTAACTGGACTGCTGCATCTATCCATTTATCTTTACTGGGAACCGGGAATGTAAACTGCTACCGCTTGATGCCAGTTAAAACCAGTAAAAACCAGTTGAATTTCCAACTGGTTTCAACTGGTTTCAACTGTTTTTTCGACCTGGGATTTTTAAACCAAAAGCTCACCCGGTGTACTATCAAATCTAATCGAAAGACTTGGAAAAAAGGTTACAACGCTTAATAACATTTACAGTTACATGGTAACAATTTAAGAGAACACATTGCGAAACAGCTTTTGGAGCTGCTTTATTCGATGGCCTTGAAAAACAAGATTTTGACGAAAATTAACGAAATAATAACAAATAGCATGTGATATTCTTTTCTTCGTTTTAACTCTCGTTTGTATGCTTGCACATTCTTATCCGTTTCCTTGGAAATTTTCCATGGCTGATTGGCAAGCATATTATATGAATGTTTAGTTCGATACCTAACTCGCTAATTCTACCGATGTTATATTCGGCACGTGACAACAGCGTTACCAAATACCTTTGAAGGAACTTGGCAAATTAGATACATGTAGATGCGACGGGGGAATTGAGTACATACCTACACACTCTGGAATGTCTCGGTCCCACTCGCCAGTTGTTAGACATGTGCTAACAATGGACGTGGTTGAAGACCCACTGAGTATGTACCCTACATCGCACTGAAACTCAACAGTAGCCCCGATGGCAGAGGTCATCCGGTCATCTGGTGTTCTCATTCCATTGGGTGGCCTCCCTGGATCACCACACGCTTGCATTCCTGCGGAACAATAGTGGAAGCATGCATAATTCATAGCAATAACAATCCTTAATTCTTAATTTATATTCGATATTGCGACATGTGACATAATGTATTTGCATACATGTATAAAAGGCAAGTCAATTAGTCTAATACTGTATTTTCAATTACTTCCACATCCAAAACATCAATTAAATTGATATCTAGAAAAGGTAAATGATGTTTTACATGTCATATTTCATCATTAAACCATTGCGCATTAGAAAAACAAATAGAGAACCCATTCGCCAAAATGGAATTCTAAATAACCTCTGGATCAATAGTGAGATACCGTATACTGACATGTTAGTCATGATTATTGATGTACTCCTGAACGAACAAGTTAACCACTTTCCAATTAGAAATAATCTTGGTATTCTCTTCGAAGACGTGCCCACGACTTGGCATGTATGACTAAAAGAAGAATGCCCGTAACAATACCTTTCTCTAAAAGGGTCACTGTTGGTGGCCATGGTAGGAAGGTTGGATTTTATAGACGGGTAGCCACTAAGACGGGTGATACTGTCTTATACTGTACTTACCCAGTTGACATATCGGTTCTCGAGAGCTGTCACAACGTTTGTCGGTCCAGTTGAAACCATTTGTTCTATCCATTTCGACGCGGCATTCTCTTCGAAGAGGTGCCCGCGACTTGGTATCCATGGCTATACAAAGCGATTTGTACAGCGCATCGGTTCTTTTAGTCATACATGCCAAGTCGTGGGCACGTCTTCGAAGAGAATACCAAGATTATTTCTAATTGGAAAGTGGTTAACTTGTTCGTTCAGGAGTACATCAATAATCATGACTAACATGTCAGTATACGGTATCTCACTATTGATCCAGAGGTTATTTAGAATTCCATTTTGGCGAATGGGTTCTCTATTTGTTTTTCTAATGCGCAATGGTTTAATGATGAAATATGACATGTAAAACATCATTTACCTTTTCTAGATATCAATTTAATTGATGTTTTGGATGTGGAAGTAATTGAAAATACAGTATTAGACTAATTGACTTGCCTTTTATACATGTATGCAAATACATTATGTCACATGTCGCAATATCGAATATAAATTAAGAATTAAGGATTGTTATTGCTATGAATTATGCATGCTTCCACTATTGTTCCGCAGGAATGCAAGCGTGTGGTGATCCAGGGAGGCCACCCAATGGAATGAGAACACCAGATGACCGGATGACCTTTGCCATCGGGGCTACTGTTGAGTTTCAGTGCGATGTAGGATACAGACTCAGTGGTTCTTCAACCACGTCCATTATTAGCACATGTCTAACAACTGGCGAGTGGGACCGAGGCATTCCAGAGTGTGTAGGTATGTACTCAATTCCCCCGTCGCATCTACATGTATCTAATTTGCCAAGTTCCTTCAAAGGTATTTGGTAACGCTGTTGTCACGTGCCGAATATAACATCGGTAGAATTAGCGAGTTAGGTATCGAACTAAACATTCATATAATATGTGACCCGTCCTACGTAGAAGAACCAGAAGTCGACGAGGTTGATTTTCTGGATTTGTATTTAGTTCGATTTAGCAATATCTAAGATTTAATATGATATAAAGTTTGTCTCATAATGATTCTGCAACGCGGAGTTATTGACGCTTTTCTAAGGCAAATATTGAACGGTCTGGAAATAAGATGCCGAGAAAATAGCTCAAGAAACTTTACATCCATTTCGAAAGTGAAATTAGCATTTTAAGCAGGCCATAAATGAACCGATTGCATGAATAGAATGTCGTAGCAACCTTTATTCAATTTTCTTGAAAACTTGCATATCAGTAAATATGTATGATATACACCTTCCCTCCAGAAACTGTTGAATATTATCCATGCATTGTAGAGATATGAACAGATTTAATTACAATTTAAGTGGGTTTGGAACGATAAACTGTACACATCGAGCACATGATACAATAGCGAGCACTTTCAAGTAACAAAAGGGATTCCGCTCTGGCTCTGTTTATTGTTCGATTAATCGGTATTGACTGGCAGTTTGATTTTAGGAATGCAAACTTGCGTCTGGTGCGTAATGTAAAAACTATTACAAAGAACAGTATGTTGATACGTGAAAAGTAAAACGGGGTATCGAAGCTAGACATTTTGGAGGGGGAGGCCCCAGGTACCAAAGGGGGAGGGGGGGGGGGATCCGTTGGTACAGGGTTTGTTTTCGTTCTTTTGGCGGGGATGCCGGGGATGTCCCTTAGAAAATTTTGAAACAGGTGTCTAAGTAACGGAGGCGAGCCTCGGTCAACTTCAAAATGAGGGTATATAAAAGAGTGGGATTGTGCTTTAGCCAACTTAAAACAAGCTCTAAATAGCGTTTTTTTTTTTTTTTTTTGGGTGGTGTGGGGGGGGGGGGGGGGAGGGGTATGCCTTATTATAAAATTATTATGAACTACTTAAATATTTAGTACGACAAATGAATTCTACATACGATTAATGAATGTTATGTTACAGGGCCCAATTCTTTAATCTATATAATACTCACACTCAACCAGTGGTGTACATAGTGTATGAGGTTGGAGGGGGGGGGGGGGGGGGGGGAGGGGTGGGTGTGCAGTTAATTGGATAGGACTTGGGTCGTATTGTCATAAACATACTTTGTCAAACTCAATAGGGCCACTATACAATGGAGGCCATTTGGATTACTAATCTCCGTGCAAGCGACCGCGCAGTCAATAGGGATTAAAGAATCTCGATGTGCGCTGGCCGCTCTTGACGCTACCGAGATTCCAACTTAGCACAAAGGGGTTGTTAAGAGGCGGAGCTTAATATCGATCGCTTTTAGTGGCAAATAATTTTGGAACGCAAACTTTTCAAACCTGCAAAAAACATGCTTCAAAACTCTGCTTAATTTTTACCTTTCCACTGGATATTTTTACTGGATATTTTGCGTACCGGTAGAACAGATATCAGGGAAATGCATGAGGCAATAATATTTTTTTTCACTTTTTCATGCAATTTCAAATCAATCGTGATTTCTGAGGTTCGACATCTTGCGACTTCTGGCTCCCCTGCGGATGGCGAGGCACATATGCTTGCCAATCAGCCATGGAAAATTTCCAAGGAAACGGATAAGAATGTGCAAGCATACAAACGAGAGTTAAAACGAAGAAAAGAATATCACATGCTATTTGTTTTTGTTATTATTTCGTTAATTTTCGCCAAAATCTTGTTTTTCAAGGCCATCGAATAAAGCAGCTCCAAAAGCTGTTTCGCAATGTGTTCTCTTAAATTGTTACCATGTAACTGTAAATGTTAGTAAGCGTTGTAACCTTTTTTCCAACTCTTTCGATTAGATTTGATAGTACACCGGGTAAGCGTTTGGTTTAAAAATGCAAACGGAACACATCAACGTTGATAATATTGAACAATAATAAAGACGATTATCGTTATTTCAGCTGTGCAATGTATCGGAGATCCACCCAGTGTTGACAACATGCACAACGTAACAACATTATCATCTAGCTACAAGGGAGTGACTGTCTACCACTGCAGTGAAGGATACCTGCCGGACTGGTCGCCTATCAGCGTGTGTCTTCACAATGGTTCATGGAGCACTCCCAATTTCACATGCCTTGGTAAGATTCTGAATCAATACTTGTAACGTTTACAGTGTATTGATGACCTTAAATGGAATCGAGAGCATACTTGTAAATATGTATGTAAAGTTAAATTAATAATATACCATATAACTATTATTGAGAAAGAAAAGTTAACCCATGCAGTCCTTAATCAATCTTACACACACAAAAATATTTGAGTGATTTTACTCAAAAAAACAAATAAATCGTTGCCACTATAGTGACACACATAGTTGAGTGCATTGACTCATAAAATTAAGTTGAAAAAACACACGCATGCGAGTTTTATTCATTTGCCACTATAGTGACACGGCATATGAGTATTTTTGTATTTACTCAAGCTGGTGTGTAATTTAACATAATGTTGTGAGTGTTACAAAAAAATACTCATATGCCGTGTCACTATAGTGGCAAATGAATAAAACTCGCATGCGTGCGTTTTTCAACTTAATTTGATGCGTCAATGCACTCAACTATGCATGTCACTATAGTGCAACGATTTATTTGGTTTTTGAGTAATAACACCCAAATATTTTTTGGGTGATTTTACTTTAAAAAAACAACAAACGAATCGTTGACAGTATAGTGACACACATAGTTGAGTGCATTGACTCATCAAATTAAGTTGAAAAACGCACGCATGCGAGTTTTATTCATTTGCCACTATACATGGCATATGAGTATTTTTATATTTACTCAAGCTGGAGGTGTGTAATTTAACATACTGTTGTAAGTGTAAGTTAATTTGATTATTCTAAATTTAGAATCAGTATTAATAATATTACTGACGAGGATCCCTTGAGTTTTAGACCTTTTCTAAAACTGCTTAGGCTATAAATAATTGGTAGCCCCTCTTCCGGCCTCGAGTGGTCATGGCCTGGCCGCACTGGCCCTGGGATCTTACTTAGTATAATACGGGAGTGAGCCCCGGCGCGGCCTTGCTGTTTGGCCTGGCTTGGCCCAGCACGTGGTTCGTAATATTACAATTTTCGCGGCTTCAATTTCAAATGAAATATAGTATACATGTAGCGTGTCTACCAATTATTCATAGCCTAAACAGTTTTAGATAAGGTCTAAAACTCAAGGGATCCCCGTCAGTAATAGTATTTATACTGATTCTAAATTTAGAATAATCAAATTAACTTACACTTATTCATGCAGATGAGACGGACCGCGCAGGCATGCCTGATACGTGGTAATATACCGTGTATGTATGCAGTATACAGATCAGAGTTAGCTAGCTAGCCGAGTAAGATCACTCCTATGACGAGTACACGTTCACTTCGAAGAGATTTTTCACTCATTCAACGAATAAAGAGTCCATGACGTACAGGGAAGCAAAAAGCCACGCTACACACTCGTGAATATTTTTACTCATTTGGTCATGAAGGTTCGAGCATTACTCATCCAATATTAATTGTATGCACTTCAATGAGTAAAAGAGACTCACCGAGCAAATAAATGGGTGACGTTCCACTTTAAATATGCATTTAGTTGCGTATATTCTTCTTTGCATAACAAATACGCAGAAGCTCGTGTAAAAATACATCTTTTCTGAATAAAAAAAACCCCCAAAACACTCGACTTAATGGGTAGGGTATGATTTTACTCGCAAAAAACAGTTCTCATTTTTTGTGTGTAGATGCCTACATAATGTAGCGATCCCTGTACGAATGGTGGCACTTGTGCTGAAGACACGAACTTACAATTACAATTTTATTCGAAATAATGACATTTGGATAAAGATATGGGTAATTATATTAGTATCAAACTCCTTAACCGTATGCTTCAGTGGTCCCTGCTTAATAAATTCCGGTCTTACAAAAACGTTCAAAAGTGATATAATTTTAGTGACGATATATGTATTTAATTTTCTTTTGTACCCACTCCTCAGCCTTGCCTTCATGCTACAGCGATCCCTGCTTCACTGGTGGCACTTGTACTGAATACCCGAACAGTGACTTCCAGGATGTTTCTTTACAATTTCAGATTTATACCTGCTCATGCAAACCTTCTTCGATGAAGAAAAAAATGTTTGTTAAATAAAAAAAAATATTCTGTTGTATCATTATTTACACCACTCAGCCCTCCATGCATGCTACAGTGATCTTTGCCTTAATGGTGGCACCTGTGCTGCAGACCCAAATGGCGGATTCGTCTGTGTATGTCCCGATGGGTTCACAGGGATGACTTGCAATACAGGTATACGATCCTTGCATTAACAAGACATATCAAATCAAATGATATAATTCTGCTTAATGATATAGACAAACAAAAAACTTACATTGAACTTTTTATTCATTGGGAAAAGATTGTAATACCAATTGTTTTCAATACGGTTTGAAAACAAATCAAATCAAATAATTATATTCTGTTCAATGATATAGAAAATACAAACAAAAAGTTAAATTTTGTTTGGGAAAGGCTTGTAATACCAAAATGTTTTCAATATGGTTTTAGGAAAAAAGTAATTTTAAGCAAAATAATAACATTTGTTGGGGACCTGGTATAACATCGCATGTTCCTTTCTGCAATAAGGTCTTGCGGGAACCTGGGGTATCGGACCCCCATAGTGAACGGATTAACCGAGATATCTTCTTGTTATCAAATTTATTTAGTTCCAACCACAGTTGTGTCAACGCTTCCCAGCAACAATCTTACATCTTCTGGAACATCGACCAGTTTGCCTTCAACTACCAATAGTGGTAAGTGAATTCGATATATTTGCTCTTTAAAATGTTCTCTTTTACATCTACTCGTTTTAAACGTAAATCCATTTTGTTTACCCATTCCCCCGCCTGCCTTCACGGCGGCACATGATATAGACAAACAAAAAACTTACATTTAACTTTTTATTCATTGGGAAAAGATTGTAATGCCAATTGTTTTCAATACGGTTTGAAAACAAATCAAATCAAATAATTACATTCTGTTCAATGATATAGAAAATACAAACAAAAAGTTAAATTTTGTTTGGGAAAGGCTTGTAATACCAAAATGTTTTCAATACGGTTTTAGGAAAAAAGTAATTTAAAGCAAAATAATAACATTTGTTGGGGACCTGGTATAACATCGCATGTTCCTTTCTGCAATAAGGTCTTGCGGGAACCTGGGGTATCGGACCCCCATAGTGAACGGATTAACCGAGATATCTTCTTGTTATCAAATTTATTTAGTTCCAACCACAGTTGTGTCAACGCTTCCCAGCAACAATCTTACATCTTCTGGAACATCGACCAGTTTGCCTTCAACTACCAATAGTGCATAGGCGCCGGAAGTGGGGGGGCAGGGGGGGCGGCCGCCCCCCCAATCCAAAAAGTGGGGGGGCAAAACGCGTTTTTGCCCCCCCCCCAAAAAAGCCCCCCCCCCCCCCCCCCCCCCTCCAAAAAAAAAAAAAAAGAAAGAAAGAAAGAAAAAGGAAAAGAAACAATTACATGTATCAGCCAATACTTGTTAATTCTAACGTTTAAAAACTAAGTTAATAATATACATCCATTTAAAGTTTTCGCTGCGCGCTTCGCGCGCAAACAAAATAATCTCAGTTTGTTGTGTAACTTGCCGCGTATGGGTACGTCTGGGGTGGGTTTTTCTGTACCGGTCCACGTAGTTCCTGTGAAAGCTGGGGATACCCCCTCTCAACCCCCCCCCCCCCCCCCCTCTGGCTCTGGCTCTGCCCCAGCCCTCGGTCGCTTTGCTCCCTCGTGACTCATGTTTGGCTGTAAGCTATGATGTTGGATCATACAAATGTGGCATATGGTTTATGTTTTTAACTTTTTATGCACCAGATTGCACCATTTCAAGTATATAAACGCAAAATCTTCCCCGTGAGAGGGGGATGCCCCCTCCCAAACCCTCCCTCGCTCCAGCCCTCGGTCGCTTCGCTCCCTCGTGACTCATTTTTGGCTGTAAGCTATGATGTTGGATCATACAAATGTGGCAAATTATGGTTTATGTTTTTATGCACCAGATGGCACCATTTCAAGTATATAAATGCAAAATCTTCCCCGTGGGACGGGGATACCCCCTCCCAAACCCTCCCCATCTGGTTCTGGCTCTGCCCCAGCCCTCGGTCGCTTCGCTCTCTTGGGACTCATTTTTGGCTGTAAGCTATGATGTTAGATCATACAAATCTGGCATATGGTTCATGTTTTTATGCACCAGATTGCACCATTTCAAGTAAAGAAATGCAAAATCTTCCCCGTGGGAGGGGAATGCCCCCTCTCAAACCCTCCCCCTCTGGCTCTGCTCCAGCCCTCGGTCGCTTTGCTCCCTCGTGACTCATTTTTGGCTGTAAGCTATGATGTTGGATCATACAAATGTGGCATATGGTTTATGTTTTTATGCACCAGATTGCACCATTTCAAGTATATAAACGCAAAATCTTCCCCGTGGGGAGGGATGCCCCCTCCCAAACCCTCCCCCGCTCCAGCCCTCGGTCGCTTCGTTCCCTCGTGACTCATTTTTGGCTGTAAGCTATGATGTTGGATCATACAAATGTGGCATATGGTTTGTTTTTATGCACCAGATTGCACCATTTCAAGTATATAAATGCAAAATCTTCCCCGTGGGAGGGGGATACCCCCTCCCAAACCCTCCCCCTCTGGCTCTGCCCCAACCCTCGGTCGCTTCGCTCCCTCGGGACTCATTTTTGGCTGCAAAAGCTCCCTACCGTGGGAGGGGGGGGGGGGGGGGGGGACACACCGATCAGTCACTTCTCTCCCTCGGGCTTGGTCGCTTTATCCTCGCAATGTCTCACTCTCTGGCTCAAAGTTGGCAACCCTGTGAGTGCGGTTGGGCATGAGCCCCTAAACACATAAATCGTGAGCCCCCTTAGGGTTTTGCCCCCCCCAATCCAAAACTGCTTCCGGCGCGCCTGCAATAGTGGTAAGTGAATTCGATATATTTGCTCTTTAAAATGTTCTCTTTTACATCTACTCGTTTTAAACGTAAATCCATTTTGTTTACCCATTCCTCCGCCTGCCTTCACGGCGGCACATGTCTTGAAGACCCAAATAGTCGATTCGAAATTTCTTCGTAATAATTGTCTAATTCATCTTTAGTCTTACAAAAAAACTTTCCATTGCAATGAAATTGATATGAAAGTTAATGGCTTTTCTTTTTTCAACCACAGTTGTGTCAACGTTTCCCATCACCAATCCTACATCTTCTGGAACATCGACAAGTCTGCCTTCAACTACCAATAGTGGTAAGTGAATTCGATATATTTGCTCGTTAAAATGTTCTCTTTTACATCCACTTTTGTTCAACTTACACTTTTTTTTGTTTACCCATTCTTCGGCCTTTCCGCCATGATACAGTGGTGTCTGCCGATATTGCTTTGTACTAATTGTCTAATTTATCTCAGGTCTTACAACAACTTTCCATTGTAATGAAATTGATATGAAAAGGTATTGGCTTATCTTTTTTCAACCACAGTTGTGTCGACCCTTACCAGCAACAATCCTACATCTTCTGGAACATCGACAAGTCTGCCTATAACTACCAAGAGTGGTAAGTTAATTCGATATATTTGCTCTTTAAAATGTTCTCTTTTTGATTACCCATTCATCAGCCTTTCCGCCATGCTACAGTGTTTCCTGACTTCACGACGACACATGTCCTGAAGACCCAAATAGTCGATTCGAGATTGCTTCGTACTAATTGTCTAATTTATCGCGGGTCTTACAAAATCTTTCCATTGTAATGAAATTGGACATTAAAGGTAATTACTTTTCTTTTTGCAACTATAATTGTGTCGACACTTCCCAGCAACAATCCTACATCTTCTGGAGCATCGACAACTCTGCCTCCAACTACCAAGAGTGGTAAGTGAATTTGATATATTTGCTCTTTAAAATGTTCTCTTTTACATCTACTCGTGTTAAACTTGCACCCTTTTTGTTTACCCGTTCATCAGCCTTTCTGCCATGTTAGAGTGGTCCCTGCCTTTATGGCGGCACATGTCCCAAAGACCCAAATAGTCGATTCGAGATTGCTTCATACTAATTGTCTAATGTATCGCAGGTCTTACAAAATCTTTCAATTGTAATGAAATTGGACATTAAAGGTAATTACTTTTCTTTTTGCAACCACAGTTGTGTCAACGCTTCCCAGCAACAATCCTACATCTTCTGGAACATCGACAAGTCTTCCTCCAACTACCAAGAGTGGTAATGTTATACTGTATAGATCATGGGCGTCGATCTGTATTGATACCCATTCATCAGGGGGGTGATCTATTCATTCATCCCCCCCCTGATGAATAGGTATTACGTAAGTATCGACGCCCATGGTATAGATAATTGGCGCGGGCAGGAACATAGAATGTTCCTCTTAGGGCGATTAAACATGACATTGTCTATCCAATTTATCATTTGAAATCCAGAGTGAACATTTTGTGATGTTCCTGGCAATGTATTCACCATTATATGGATGCTTTCTGGCGGGGGAATCAATAAATTATAATGCTCTTGCGGGCAAATTTAGAGTTTGTAAATTTAAGTGCCACAGTCTTTCCGATATAGCATCATATGTGTAATATCCCCGGGATTACATACTTTATGTTGTTATTAGCATTATATCATTATTACTGATAGTATTATATTCACCATTATTATCATTAATATTTGAAACTGATAATGAATGGCAAGTCCGTCCCATTAACAATCCACAGAGGAGTTCTGTAACTGTAACGAATTTATAATATCCCCGGGATTGTATGTTATTATTAACAATTCTATCATTATAACTGATATTATTTCATTCACCGTGATCATCGTTTTTTTTTTTTTTTTTTAATATTTATAATGGCATGACAACCTTATCGTTAACGAAAGGGCAGAAATGATATAGCTTTAAATATGAATAATGTAATATATTTATTTTTATTAGCATTTCTATCATTATTACAAATATTATGTAATAAAATGAAATAAAAGCACAGATGATATCACATGTGAAGGAGTGCAAAATAAATAATTTTAAGCTAAGCAAGCAAAATTGTTAGTCTGTGATGACGCATTACCGGAACATTGGGCTTGAAGCCAATTATTGTGCGAAACTCAGAGATAATTGCACCCTAGCTCCACACCAGACAACGAACATGGCTAATACCCTTTCATAAAACAAGCCCCTGGGATATCGGGCCCCTGTAGTAGTGAACGGATTAACCGATATATTTTCTATTTAATGTATTTAGTTCCCACCACAGTCTTGTCGGGGTTTCCAAGCACATATCCTACATCTGTTGAAATATCGACAAGTCTGCCTTCAACTTCCAAGACTCAGAGCGGTAACGTGTACTGTATTGATTTTGGTGGGGGCGGGAACAATATATGTTCCTCTCAGGGGGATTTAAAATGTAATTTCGTCCCGTTATAGCATTTGAAAATCCAGAGTGGACTTCTCGAGATGTTCCTGGCAACGTAGTTACCATTGTATGAATATATATACTTTCTGGCGGAAGGGGGGGGGGGGGGGGGGGGTGATAACGAAATGGTGCTTTAAATGCTATTGTCCTATTGTCTTTTCTATATGCTATACTATAAGCTTATTAAAGATATAACTTAGTATAGGCTTAATCAGTCTCTGCTCCGACGGTTGTTTCACACCACCAAATGTGGTGGTAGTATAATGTCAGATTTATTCAAGTAAATCCCATATAGAGTTGGTTATTTGTGACTAAGTACATGAAGTATAGGCATGTTAGGTACACAATTTAAGTTAGGTATCTTATCTATAAAGCCTATGAGCTGAATCAGGAATGTATCGTGGATTTTCCAAATTAAATTCTAAACGGTGCTTTTAGTTGTCTGCTTTGAAAGAATCAACAATCAACACGTTTGATTGCCAGCGTTTGAAATCTCGTATATCATGAAAGTGATTGTTATCCAACAAATATGATATGCTGATAGTTACTCTGTTCCGAATATTTTGTTTAAAAATAAAAATGCATACAATTTCCACTTATAGAAAGTTTAATTTGTCTAATATTTGTATTACTTTTGCTATTATAGTTATTATTGCTACTGATAGTAGTGTTATCACCACCATCATTGTTATCACGGTCATTAGTATTTTCATTTCTAATTGATAAAGGCATGACAACCATTCCGTCAACGTTACTCAGTACGACATCTATTACAGCAACGGATGCAGGAACCACGCAGGAGGGTAAGGCTTCACTCAAAAATCAATTACAAACATTGTATTTAGGGTACTTTAAACGTGTGATTCAAATCCATGTAATCAAAATTACGTTATGGACTTTATTACATCAAGCATTGATCTCCTCAGTGGTAGCCTACTGTTGAAAACTGTCACAATTAGTTTATTTTTTTTAATTTTTTTAGAATGAATAAACAAAAGGTGTGGCAAAACAGTGACGTCCATAAAAACAGTTTTTGCAAACATTGACAATACGGATTAGACATTAAAATGTCAGTTCTGTTATCATTTTATATTATTATTGTATATGTTAATTTTCAATACAGGAAACCATCAAGCCGATGTATGCCTCCGTTATTGCGCGATTTATATGAGGATCGAGAGCTAGTCAACTTTGACCTTTGACCTAGCGACCCTTAAATCTAATAAGGTCACGGCTTCTCAAGACACATACATGTACCAAGTTATATGGCAAGCTGTCAACCAAATTAAAATATCACGATTAAGAGCTATTCTTCACATACAATTAGCCCTGTAACCTTTGACCTCATGACCCCAAAATCGGATCACTTCATTCTCTCATTAAGATACATTCATGTACTAAATGTGGTGAAAATAGGTCTATTACATTTTGAGATATTGCGACAACTAGCTATTTTCAGAGATCTACATGTATAATGAGACTTTTAACATCATGACCCCAAAATCTAATCACTTCATTATCACATTCAGATACATGCATGTACAATATGTTTGGTGACAATAAGTCAGTTGGTTCTTGAGATATCGCAATAACGAGCTATTTTCGCATATATATATATATATATGAGCCCTGTGACCTTTGACCTCATGAGACCAAAATCTAATCGATTCATAGCTCCTCAACATACATACATGTACTAAGTTTGGTGGAGATTAGTCAACGGGTTCTTGAGATATCGCGAAAACGGGACGACGTGTACGGACGGACGGACAACCAGAAAACATAATGGGCCGTATGCATAAAAACAAGCAATTGCTTATAAGCAATTGCTTTAAGCACAAGCAAGAGCTTGGCAAGCAAAAGATCAAGTTCAAGCAATTGCTTGAATACATATGCACAAGCTTTTGCTTGTGCTCAAACCTTTTGCTTGCACTGCCTAAGCAATTGCTTACGTGTTGGACAAAGGATCGTTACGGTTGTGCGAACATCGCACTGCAGGACAACAATGCTTCGTGCCCGACCTGGCAGCAGTATTTTTGCATACGCAAATAGGGGGGAAACAGCACAGATCATTAGGGAGGTTTCTGTGCAGATCGATGGACGAAAATTGCTGTAAAAAGTCTAAAATATCAGAAATTATATTAAATATGAAGTCACAACATAACATCTGAAATAAGGAGCTCGTAATCATCCTGAAACGGTATGAAAATTTGATCCTTAAACGCGAATGCCCTGAGTAAGCAAGAGCTCAAGTTGGTCTGGATGTGCTTGAAAAAACGCAAGCAATTGCTTATCAAGACAAGTAAAAGGTTCGTTTTATGCATACGGTTTCAAGCAATTGCTTGTTTGGTAAGCAATTGCTTACGAGCAGTAAGCAATTGCTTGTGCTTGTAAGCAAATGCTTTTGCTTGCAAGCAATTGCTTGTTTTTATGCATACCGATTCAAGCAAAAGGCTAGCACAAGCAATTGCTTGTTTTTATGCATACGGCCCAATGCCTCGGGCCACTTCTTTGCGGAGGCATAAAAAGAGTCCACGCTCTGACGCTCACCTTCCTAAATGGGTACATTGAGCATATCATTTTTTGAAATTGTGTAACTAATATAAGGGATCAGAAAGAGTCAGAACGATTCGATCTATACTACTAAAAGAGGAGGTTGTGTTTGTTTGTTAGTTTGTTTGTCTGTCCGGCTATGCAAATCGCCATGCCTTGAGGTATAGTTCTAGCAGTAGTAGTAGTAGTAGTAGTGTTAGTAGTAGTTTGTATTTGTATTGATTTTATTTTGTTTGGATTATGAAGGGATTTACTAATACTGATTATTATCTCTGTAGTCATTGCAGCCGGTGCCACATCTGCGCTGGTAATTCTGATCATCATCATCGCTACTATGGGTATCGCCTGCAAGAGGTGAATCATTACAAACTCATTAAGAAACTGTTTATTTTGTTAAGCAAAAAATACTTGTTCATGATTTTGATTGTGATTATGGTTATCTTAGCTTTACAGCTGTATAGTCGGAAGTATTCGATTGATTATCAACAAGGAAACTTTATTGATTGATTAATTGAATAAAAAACAAAATCAAACACACGTGAACTTGGGACCTCTGGATTGCTAGACCAGCGCGCCCTACCAACTGAGCTATAATACCTTGACCTCACCTAGGCTTGTTCTTGGCTCGTCTAAGTAAACCATTAAATTCTTGAGCTGTACTTTTGGGGACGAGCATATAGTTACTCTTTGGCTTAGTTAGTAGACCAATATGGTCTAGTAATAATCACGGGGTATCAGCAAGAGGCACTTTCTGAACACCTTTGTTAATTTATTGAAGAAAAAAAAACACTTTCAAACTTATTCCTTTTTGTCTAATCGGTTTCTTCTGTTAAATTTCTTTCAGCGCAAACACAACATCGACAGATGAAGAAATACATGAACGCGAGTATAGCGAGCTACAGAATGTAAACAGAGATTCACAAAACCTGTACACAGATTTGACAGTGGAGGTGTCCATGCAACCCAAGTCGCGTATCAACACGAAAACGAACGATGCCCTTTCCCAAAAGTCTGGCCATGATGGCGTAGGATATAAGAACAATGCATATAAAATTGATGATGACAACGACCAGCACGATTTGGTCGGGCACTTCAAGTCCGACATCGACAACGGAATCAAGAAGGAAGATCTCATGAAGAATGGTCGCCATCCTGAAGACCGCACCGAAGACGAGGTGCGTGATGCTTTGGTCAGTCCGGCGGAAAAATCAAAACCTTTAGATGATGATGATGAACACACGCAATATATTCTCGAAGGAGATCAAGTCAAGAATGGAGACACAGGCCCACCAGTTACTAACGTGGCAATCAATTGTACGTCATCTAGTAACCACAGTACTGGAGTTTTGGTCGACAATGAACTGTATACACCGTATGTTGCTAACGAACCAGAAGGTGGCGAGGGCGTTCTTGTCGACAATGCATTGTACTCGCCTTTTGATGGCGACAATGAATTAGATGCACCTTATGACGTCACCTCACTATAAAAATAGGGGGCGTTTTGGTGGTGGCCATAAATTGTATACATCGTGTTAGGTCAACTCGAATTGAATTGTAAATGCCTTTAGGTGGAGACTCGCAAGATGGTGAGGGGGCAATTTGGTTGACAATGAATTGTATAAACCTTGTGATGGTGATTCACCAAACTGGGGCTCCAATTACAAGCTTTTGCTTTTCAGAGGTTCTAAACCATCAATACATGTATCTATCTTGTTTTTATATTGTCAATGTTTATTGACTTTTATGGTTGAATAAATGAAACGTTTTCTAAGCAATACAATGAAAGCATGCTCACACATGCACTCACAAGGCAATTAGATAAACATACGATAATCATTTGTACGTATATATGCCAAACAACAAATATTTTCGTCATACTAAATACTGAATTTATCATTCATAAATTAATTGAATACTGAAGTTATTGAATACTGTTATACATAATACAGTATGTTACAAATGTAACAATAAAATACATTTAAGCACACTTAAGTTAGTGAAGTACTGTTTTCATGATCCAATTCACCTCAACTTTAAAGGGGTAGTTCAGTTTTGGTAGAGAGGGCGCTGCACATCACAATTTTTTGGTGAGGTAATGAAAAACTGAGTATTGAATTCGAGAGAACATGCAATTTTAATGGCAGAATAAACTTTATTTGGTCAAAATCGGTCCAGAAACGGATGAAATATCAATAAATATATCTGATCTTATAATTATTTGGGGCCCAAATAATTAGATGATTTTTTCAAAAAAAAAAAAAAATGCTTACACTTTTTTTTAATTTTCAAAAGCGTTTTTTAAATAATTGTTGATGATCTCTCTATTTAATCATTATTTCAATAAAACATCACATGCATAATTTTGTATAAAAAATGATTGAAACCAACGCCTTTTTAGAGAGCGCCCTCTTGTGTTTTAATGGCTCTTTTTTAATGATAACAGGCTTTTTACTTAGTCGTTTGTAATTTAGTATACCTTTCGAGCATGGTGGAGTAATAACTATTAGTTTATAATGTTACTGTCCAGGTTTGGTTACTAATGTTCAGCCTTACCAAAACTGTACTACCCCTTTAAACAATAACGGCTTTAGATTTGTCCTCGCCTAATAATTTACAAAATGTATGACTGATGCATAATAACTTGAAAATTATACTTGAAATTAAACATAGCAAATATATTACTAAAATACTTCATGCGACTGAGCACACTTATTCGTGATTGGTGAATACATATAAAAATGTGTACAAATTTTGTAAACAAAAAAGTTCAGTACTGATTACATTGGGCAATCATACATTGTAATCAAAATGCTTTACAAAATTGTCATCGCCTTATAATTACAATGGATGCATATAAACAGGGCTCGACACTCGCACTGGTCCGCTGGCACAAGGCCGGTGAAATTGCACTTTCTGCCAGCAAAAATGTATAAAAGTCATATTTTTGGGGCATGTGGGTAAGCAGATTTTCAACCCGACACTGACAAAATAAGAAAAATCTTGTCTTCTTTCTTATCATGCTTCATCTGTAACTACAAGTTTGATCAGGAAAGAGTGATATTTTTAAGAGTGAAAAGTTTACTCATGAAATACAATTTTTGGGCCAATAAATTTTTCTTTCACCAAGGCCATGAGAAAGAGGGAAGAAATTATTTCACTGGCCCGACTGGGCCACTGACAAAAAGGGTAAATGTGGAGCCCTGATATATACATATTATGAACTAGGGGTAATTAAACCACATAATTACGTAAAAGTTAGGCATACTGTTCATCCATATTTCTTTACGCAAGTTATTCAATCCATGTACTTTTTGTTACCACCACATAAGAAGGTACAAAATATAAGTTACGCAAAATTTCAATTTATGTACAAAAACCTCAGCAAATTTAACAAGTTTACTTTGAAAAAGGATGTAATCTTCTCGGATAAATAAGATTCATGGAAGCATAATTGGTTATAAAAAACATTATACATGTATATGTTCAGTAGAACCGCTTTATAACATACTCTGTTAAAGGTGCACTTGAGTATTGGTACTTCCCGAAATGCCCCATGGCACTAAATTGGTTTGTTTTAATTCCATTTGAAGGTTCATTGAATAAAACATGTGAAATGAAAATCATTCCCTTTCAAATGCTCTCATAGTTGTAAAATTGGATTTCAAAATATTGTATTTATATATCGTCTAGCTAGACGATATCTTGACTTTTTTTTTAAATACATAAAATGCTTATAAACTTCTTTTTAAAAAAAATCAAGAGGTTTTTAACTTGATGTTGATATCTCTATTTAATCATTATTTTAACAAAACATCACATGCACAATTTTGTATGAAAAATGGTTGAAACCAAAGACGTTTTTAGAAAGCGCCCTCTTTAGTTGTAACGGCTATTTTTTAATGATAACCGGGTTTTTACTTAGTCGTTTGTTATTTTCTATACCTTTCGACCATGATTTTGTACTGTAATGGTGCAGGTTTTGGTTAAGAAAATTCAGTTTGACCAAAACTAAACTATCCCTTTAAACGAGGTACCTGATATAGCTATAACAAGTCCAGGTTCTATGTATCCTATTATCTCTAAGCCCTGATACAACAAAATATCTGATATAGCAAGGTAAATTCACTGGGCCGGGGTGCTCGTTATAATGAGGTTTCACTGTAACTTTGGCAGGAAAATTAAGAACATTGCAAATATATGTAGCATACATAAAAGACAGCCCAGAGATATAATCAGTAGGAATGCAGAGAAAATTTGAATGAAGATTATTTACTACAACTAGATGCAAAGATAGGTCTCAATACATTTTTAAACAAATTTATTTAGATAAATAATTCAAACTTATTTTTTATTGTACACCCATTAATCTCCATTCCATCGTGTTTATTACATATAACATTCAGCCCATCACTGTAAAAATTAATCCTGGATTTTGGGTAACCTGTGTTACATCAACTGCTACAAATGTAACGGGGCATATTTAAACATCAAAAGTGAAATATATGGGAGCAAAAATTCAGGTACAGTTTGGACAATAAAGTTTAACATTTCCATTCTCATAAATAAAAACCAATATATAAGTTATGTTATTTGTGCTCCTGTTTCGTCATATTCCCAATCAAAAAAGTTTATAAAACTATAAGCCCACATCCAAGGTATATATAATAAAGCCTTGTTCTTCTGTATTTCCTTTGTATGTTTTATGTGTCTTAATAATTTTTTTAATTGAGTGATTTGTCAACTGCATCATACAAAACATTATCTGCTATGATTGAAAAGCTTTGGTATTGGTTTCAACACCATAAGAATAATAAATCAATACAATACACCAGACGAATCATTTACTAATGTACAAAATGAAAACACTTACATTAATTCAAGGTATTGGATTCATAATAGTCTTTGGGGAAAAGGCACTCTGGCACTTAGTTATCTTTTGCACATTGTCAATCGCCTAATAACGTAATCAATTTCTTAGAAACAGGAAAAAGTCAAACCTGTTTGATTCTAATACAAAAATGTCTTAAAGGTAGGAATACATAATAATATCATACCAATAAATAAGACAACATTAATACTACTGTATATGGGACCCGATATAGCAAAATGTAGATTTTTAAGCCATGAGAAAGGGTTCATCTCCAGCTCATTTGATGCCTTCTCAAAAATATGGGACAATATTTGGCAAAGATATGATTGATTAAATTTTACTAACATAATTCCTTGTTATACAATGTTTATCATGTGAATCTATATTATGTACAACGTCCATTTCTTCAAGACATGGATAAAGGACAAGTACAGGATTTTGCTACATACATATACATCAGGGGCTTAGTTAAGATCATCTTAACTGTCATCTGACTGTGACTGATCTATGGACATACGGATGGCGTTTGTTCCAATCACAAAGGATAAGGTTGGAAGTATAATAGCAAAGACATGACAGTAAAGACTGTCTTAACCAAGACCCTTTCCTGAAAAGGGCCCCTGGTCTCATAATTACCGGTCTCATACTAAGGCAGCGAATTTCCACTGGAATTTGGTGAAAAGGCACTCTGACCATCAACGACCTTGTCCACACTGTTGGTTACCATAGCAACAATCCTACCTAGCTTGTGTGACAACTGGCCGAGATTCTCTATCAGTTCAACCATTGAAAGCTTGCGCAGCTCCCCGCCTTCAGTACCATCCAATGAGAGGGATTGTTCTGTGGGGCCAGGGTGGCTGCCATCTCTAACGGGGAATCCCATTGGCTGGTTGGCAGGGTGGGCGGAGCTAGCGGCTGTGCCCCTGAGGAAAGGGCTACTCATGATGGAGCGCACGATTTCAGAGGGGGGCGAATTTGTGCCCTCTGTGTGTGCCCCTGAATCCGACTCCCGTCTCGACAATAGTGGCATGGATTGAACTCGCCTCATCAGCTCAACCTGGTAACATCTACAGGAGGAAAATAAAAGGGAGAAAATATGTTAGTTAATAATTATCATTTTAGAATTTAATAATAGAAACAAGGGAATCCAACATCAAAATTTAATCAACTCTATTGTTTGTTTGTTTCGTATGACATACATGTATATATTATATAATGCACATTCTATAATGTCAAGTCTAATAATTTTGTCCAGAACATTTTCTGTAATAATGTACATACAATGTAGTTGTGATCTGGCAAATGCCAAGGATTCAGCGCTCAGATTTCTCCGCCATTGTGGCAGGAAGTTTGGGGGCAATAAGTAAAGATGATGAGTACACACTACCCACCTGACGTTGTCATACAGCTGCCGCATGCGATGACACAGCTTGCTGGTATCCGTTACCATGGTGATCGTCTGTTGATGGACCTTCTTATCCTCCATCAGGCATCCCTCCACCACGCTCCTCAGCTCTCTTTCCTGGAGTATCTGGGCATCCAACTGGTCCTTCTTCATCCCAACCTACCGGGAAAAGCAATGAAAACAATCCAAACAGAAAGAAAAGATTTTGTTAACTAAATTTTAGTGGCTAAAGTTGTGTGTTATCATAGAAAAAAACATAGTTATTATCTGTCTTTATTCCATTAACAAGAGGGCGCTATGCAGACACTTGGAAGGTTTAATCATTTAATCAATCATTTAATCAATCAAATCAATCAATCAATCAATCAATCAATCAATCAATCAATCAATCAACCAATCAATCAATCAGAGAATAAATGAAACAATAACAAAATATGATCATCAATCAATCAATACACGTACCTCTGAAAGTTCTACAGACATTTCTTGCATGGCAGTCTCTCGACTCTTGTCAGCATACACACCTGTTCAAATTTATGGTTGATGGTGTGGAGCTTGTGAAAATCAAGCAAGCCCCAATCATTCTATCAATCAATCAATCAGCGAAGCAGTCAATTGGTGAAGCAATCAATCAAAGGAGAATTAAATAGCCAATTTAAAAAAGTACCTCTGAAAGTTCTACAGCCATTTCTTGCATGGCAGTCTCCACTCGATCAGCGTACACCTGTTCCAAGTTGTTGCTGAATGGCGTAGCCTGGCTGTGCCACCGCGCTATGGCATTGGTCAGTTTGCGCCTGGGACCCATAAGTCTGATGATGGACGTAGAGATAAGATGCAGAAAAAAAAATCTTTATAATTACCCAACCCAATATCTAAAAGAAGACAATAGACTAGTACTGTACACATCATTTAATAATTATGTGAATTCAGATATGGCAAATGTTTCTTATTGTGTAAGTGTAAAATATATAATAATAATAATGCATTTATAATTTTATACAGCACATTGCCAATCTCAAATGTTAGAAATACTGTTGGCCAAAATTATGGGGATACATGTAGGTGCATGAGTTTTCAATTGTTTGTTATTGGTTAAACATGCACTAAACAAAATTTCTGTGAAAGATTGTCTGCAGAAATCATCTTAAGTTGAAATCAGTATAATAGTAGATAACATTTATAAAGCATTTCCTATGTGCTGTGAAAAAAGAACTTTTATTACCCCTTGTCACAACTAAACATTCAAGCCAACACATTATAGTGTGCAATGTAAAATCTCTAAGGAACATACAGCCTGTGAGCAGCCACAAAAATGCATTACAAGTTAACTGCTGAAGTAAAGGAATATGTATCAAACTCACTTAATGCCAACTTCCTTGAGATCACTATCCGTCAGTGTCAGGAACACCCTCAGATCAATCTCCTGCTCCTCAAAGACATGAAGATACTTGGACAGGCTGAGGCTCTCCAGCAGCTCCCGGAGGTTGATGAACGGGTGACTGACCTTCTCCTCCTGGCTGACATCAGATGACCTTCGACCCTGAGAGGCCGGGTCGCTGACCTGAAGTTCATTGACCTGAAGTGGGTGAACCATGGAGGTGTAGCCGATGGCAGGATGCTGTAATTGATGCTGGGATGGGTGATGTTGACCGGGAACATGTTGTCCAGGATGCTGCTCGGGATGGAGAGGGTAGGAGGCGTGACTGGGTGGATGATGGTGAGGGAGAGGCGCACCAGGAATGTTCGGGTTGGGGTAGACCTGAAGATTGGGACTCAAATTCCAACCAACATGCATCTGTGCCTCTTGCTGCTGATGCTGTTGAAGATGTTGATGATGCTGAAGATTACCCGGGAAGCCTTGACTCGCACCATCACCGAGTCCAATCTTGCTGATGTGGGCGACCAACTCATTTGGATCCACACCCCCGTGACTCGAGCGACGTTGCATCTCCTCCCGGTCGCTCATGGAATCGTTCCGGTCGAGGCTACTGTCCTCGTTGCTGGATAGGCTCGCGTCGCAGCTGACACCGAGGGCACCGGCCAGACCCCCTGCAGAGCTGTTGCTGCAGCTGGAGCTGGTGCTCCGGATAGTGAGGGCGCCAGACACGCAGAAGGCAGTGTCCTCTGCATCGTCTGCATCCTCTCCCTGGCTGACATCAGAGCCTGGAGAGAGAGGTAAATGAATACACAAACTAGTAACTAAAGTAATTTTGTAAAGGATATTTACAACAAAGCAATGCTATTGACACAACTAGTCTCATATAATGATTTATATTACCCAATGCCCAGGGAAACTTGGTGAGCCCTCTATTAACTCAATGGGGATGGCAAAATCAGGTGGGGAACAGGTTAAGTTGCGAATTGAAGATTAAGGTACATTGCTATATCATATACATGTACAATATTGCAAGAAAGACATTATATTCCATCCATTCCTCTGTTTTTTTATTCAATCTCTAGCCAAATATTTAAGAGACATATTATAATTAGAGAGAACCATCCACAGCTATGTGGAAAGAACTAAATAAAGCTCATTAAGCAACATACAATATATCATATTTGCATTAAAATAGATACTTTTATGTACACGTACGATGGATTAAATATCATTAATACATGGAGCTAGTTACCAAAGTTTCCTGAGAACTAACCATGGCAACTTGCAAGACGTACCATGCACGGGCGAGCCAGATTTCTTTTGTCCCAAAAGTTTTGCAAATGTCTCTGGTCCGTCCATGATGCTGAGTCCTTTGACCTTGGAACTTTGACCTATATGCCCTGATTAGAGCTATAAATTAAAATCTGATGAAAATCTGACCATTGGAAGGTTTACCATGTACTGGTGAAGCAGATTTTTTCTTTCCCAAAAGCTTTGCAAGGGCCTCTGGTCCGTCCATGATGCTGAGACCTTTGACCTTTGAACTCCGACCTTTGCCATGATGGTGATGGTGGCTTGGCCTGGATGGTCGTGTCTGGAAGTTCTCATCCGATGAGCTCAGGTCAATATCATCGCCCAATCCTGAGAGAATCACAGTAATAAACAGAAAATGTAATGTATTTGTCATAAAAGTTATCATTCTATACGTCCTAAGCAGAAAGGGAATTACCAGTTCATGTTTAATTAGATCAATTGAAGTGTTTCAAAATATTTATTCCAGAATTGTATACTACAAAACATTTTAACTTACATTACAATCCCTAGTCCTACAATACGCTTGGTGAGGGCAATATGAATATTTGTTATACCAAAATAAAATCATCTTCAACAACAGGTTATGTTTTAGAATTCGAGACAAATAGGGCAGATATGATCAAATAAACAAAGAAAGAACATTCTGCAATTGTAATGTGAATTGTTCTATTTTGTTTGTCAATAGGAAAGGGCCCTGCATACATTTTAATACATTTTAATATTATTACACGTAATTGAAACCACCACACACTTAATTTCACGATATTAGTCTCTTATTGTTCTATGCACCAAGCGAAAGTTTTGCACTATGCACAAATGCACTTCTCAATACGAAACATGTCACTAAATATATTTTGTTATTTTCTCTCGAAATTAATTCAGCCATGCTCACTTTGAATTATTTCACCTATATCTTATTTAACTTTGAATATAACACACAAATTTAAAATACAATTGATAAATAGATTTTTAATCACGTCCCTTGAATAGGTTGTTCTTTATTTGCTAGTAACTCGGCAGAGGCCACAGTCATCATCAAGCTTTTACGCTTACGACATGTGGTCTCCCGCTTTTTCCTTTATAAGAAACTTACTAAGCATTACATAAAATATCCATTCTCCCCCTTATTTCTTATTTTATATTATGCAGATTATTTTCACGATGGATTGGCACCAATTAATATATTTGTTTTTGCTTGTATTTTAATTAGAAACATATTTTGTTAAACTTACATGTTACTCATTTTATATATTTGTATGATGTTTCTTTGTATTGATGTGAAAAAGTGGAAATAAAATAAACAAACAAACAAACAAACATCATTAAAGGGCCCATGGCCTTAGCGATGCATAAAAACATATCTTGAAGCAGTGAACAAAATTAACTGGGCTCTGGGAAATTTCGCCCCCAAAATGCCACAAATAGCCTCCATAAATTTGCATAGAGTTCAATTCAAAACAACATAATGTTATTTTACTGCATACAAGTTTGAAAAGCAGCCCCCCCCCCCAAAAAAAAAAAAAATAATAATAATAATAATAATAATTAATAACACTTGTAATGCATTAACTAAGTCTTGCCTTAGTAACCTGTATTTATATGAGTGCGCTCGGATCCTGACCAAAACAAAAAATTAATAGATAAATCCCTGTCTTTAAAATGCTTTCCCACCTGGCTCTTATCGGAGGCTAGAGGGTGACATACAGCTGTTGTCGATCAGACTAACGATCTTTATGCGTCCGTTCATTAGGGCCAGGGACCGTGTCGGTATAGATTATCATAATTGATTGAACACATCTGTAAACCAACTAACCATACCAATGCATAGGACATATTTTGAAAGTTTCTAGCTCACCTGGCGCTGATCTGAGGCTAGAGGGCGACATACACCTGTTGTCGATCAGACTCACGATCTTCATGTGTCCATTCATGAGGGCCAGGGACCGTGCTGTGTCGCCTCGCTGATTCTTCAGGTCTACAGATACTCCATCCTGTATGAAAAGAGCAAATCATTTGAATATAACATAAAATGATAATAATAATAGACAATTAATAATAACAATATTAATAATATGAACATTTGTATAGCGCAGCTACTATAAATATAAACTCTACTGCAAATTATAAGGAGCTCCTTTTAAGTGAACAAAAAACAAACAAAACCAGGACGTCATGATAGTTTCATCTATATGATCCGATACCGATAATTACCCTACTTACAAATCGCCATTCTAGTCCGAATTTCACGAATGAAAGAAATCAAAATTGATGTCAAATGTATCAACTACTGTTAATTGATTTCTACTACAATTGCAAAAGGTTACAGAGCGGCGTTTTTCAATAACTTTACAGTAAAGGAGACATTTCAAAAATCAAAACCCATTTCATTCTTCTGTTACCATAAGCCCAAAACAACTAGGTACAAGAGAAATGTTAAAGCTTTAAGTAATTTTGGTTGAATTTGAGAAAGTTAATGGATCACTTTAACCCCTTCAGGACTGGTCCCGAAAGGGCTTGGGCAGGGGTCTATAGAGTGGTGAAGTGTGATGTCATCTATGATGTCATAAACATCTTTTTTTAGAATTTTCAAATTTGAACTTCATTTTCAGAAAGAGCATAACAAATAATGTCCAAATACCGAAAATCAAATGAATATGTTAAGTATTGGCTGAGATATGCCCATCCGAATGATTTTTGTTGTCAATAGGCAATCAGTGTTATAGTGCTCTGGTTCATAACTTTATGATAACATAACTTTATGAACCAGTGCACTATAACAATGACCGCCCATTGAAGTAAAATTCATTAGGATGGGCATATCTCAGCCAACACTTAACAATTTCAATTGCTTTTCGGTATTTAGACATGATTTTTGATGCTCTTTCTGAAAAGTTCAAATTTGAAAAAAAAAAAAAAAATGTATATGACGTCATGGCTTCTGTACTCTACGGCGAATACAAATAGCAAAATCAATCAGTCTTGAGCGGATAACTATTATTGTGACTTACTGCTCCCAAGAGAAGGTTGACGATTATCTCATGACCCTCCGCTGCGGCCATCATTAGCGGTGTGACGCCAAGAGAGGGCTCCCTGAGAAGAATGAATGGAGAAGGAATATTAACGGTGGATATGAAATACATTTCAAGGAAACACAAACTACATGTAAATAAGATTGACAGTCTCAAAATGATGAGACCATATTTGTGAAAAGAAATGTTCAGTCTATAATGATAATAATAAAAATGGACCAGCAATAGTATTGCGCCATCAATCTAGACATTCTTTTCCAAGGGACAAGTCAAATTTCATAGACCGCCTTGAATCTGATTGCCCAATCAGGCAAATCAATTATTGTTCAACAACGAGAGAATGATGTAATTCATTACGCGTAGATCTGATCTGTAATGCTTCTGTCACACATTCACGGTGCCAACACGGATGACCCCGGATTCAACAGGGACATTCACGGAGTCAACACGGATGAGCTGAACATTATAACTTTGGTCCCCGGAGAACGCCGGTCTCAACACGGAGCTCCCGGTGCCAACACGGTACCAACACGGTACCAACACGGAATGATTTCATCCGGGGACGTCCGGGGTGAAAATTGTGCAGGTTTAATTTTCCCCGGTGCGCCCAAGGATCACGCCGGAGGCAACACGGATCACGCCGGAGGCAACACGGAGCATCCCGGACACAACTGGGGGTACCCGGAGGACTGTCAATCCGTGGTCATCCGTGTTGGCACCGTGAATGTGTGACAACCCCATAAGTAAGAGGGCGAGTACATTTTCTGTTGGGGCAGGTGAAATTTGAAAAGTTATACCTAGTTTCGTACGCAACACTAATGCCAAGCTGATCAAGCATTACGGGTCGATAGTGCTCCCCTGCAGGTACAACAATTCTCCATGGTCCACGTAGTTGAATCCGAGGGACCTGCTATCATAGGACTGAAAACATCAGTGCAACTGAAGCTGGTAACAATGCACACAAACATCAGCAACATCAAGCGCACTACTTCAACAGATCTGAATTCAACGGAGGACCTGATCCGACAATACCCCAGGCAGTTTGATCATATCGGAGAGTTTGAAGGTGAATGCCACATCACTATCAAGCCAGACATTCAGCCTGTGATTCATGCTCCACGCCGCTGTCCAATCCACATCCGCGATGAACTCAAGCGGGAACTGGACAGTATGGAAGCACAAGGAGTGTTCGCAAAGGTTACGGAACCGACACCGTGGGTCAATAGTATGGTTATTGCCCGCAAGGGAAACGGAAGCCTGAGAGTCTGCCTGGACCCAAAATAACTGAATCAAGCTATACAGCGTTGTCACTATCGCACAATCACGACAGAAGAGATCACTCACAAGCTAGCAGGATCTCGGTACTTCAGCAAGCTCGACGCCAAGAGCGGATATTGGTCTATCAAGTTGGATCAGGAGAGCTCGTTCTTAACGACCTTCAACAGCCCGTTTGGTCGATACAGGTACACCCGGATGCCTTTTTCTGTTTAGTCACTTTTCACTGCAATTGAATAGTTTCCCTTGTCATGCTATCATATTATAAGCGTGGAGGAGCTTGATCGTAATGAGGAGGGAGATGTATTTGGTTGTATTGGGGTGGCTATGAAAACATGTGTTTACGCGTTTACTGCGCTCAGTCGATTTTGCAATGTTACTAGATCATATTAATGTATTAATCAAATATGTTATGAAATTGATTTGTTATATTCACTAATGAAATTGAACGGCACGTGGTTAACCAGACAATCAACTATAAGGGAAAGCACTCCATTCTAGAAAGTCTGGAAGTGTAACTTGGCTTGCTGTAGCCGTATACTGTGGCGTTAACCCGTTTGGTACTCATGGTATTGATTGATTTTGCTATAACATTGTATTCTCCATACACCCTAGCCTACGTATTTTTGGGACCAGTTCTGAATTGGTTACAAATCATCGAACCAGAAAAACATGTTATTGCCCAAATCGAAAAGGGAAACATGTTTGAATTACCCATATTTGTTGGTATTACATTACTCATCAAATATTTTTCAAACCGAGCGTAATGAAGATGCAGTCTAGCTTACAGCTGTCATCACGTGGCGTAGAGTGGTCGGAATGTTGGGGACACACGAATGAATGAGGGCGCACTAAATGTATTTCTGTATTTTTACACAGATTTCTCCTCATGATTCGTATACTTTCTACCCGTAGCAACGCTACTGCATGGTTTAGTCATAATTTGTTCAGTAAAAGTTGAGTGGCCGGATCAGGCCGGTTAAAGAGAACCGGACTCGCAATCCGTAGGTCTCTGGTCGATTCTGGGCAATACCCCTTTTTTTTCTTTGTCAAAAACGCTGCATCATCAAAGTGAACGTACTGCCCTCTTTAATTTGTAATTGTCACTGAGTCGTTTTTAATTTATAGGATTTTAGTAATTAATGTATAGTTATTTTCAAATCAATTCAATATGAAAATTCAAAACAACCATGATATCAAAATGCATCGACGTCATTACGGCGGCCATCTTTATTGTCACTTTTATTGTCATTTATGTATAAATGATTGCCTTTATATTGATTTTATTTATGTTTGTATTGTGTAAATGTGTTACTATGTAAAGCGCATAGGGAATGCATTGTGCATAATAATGCGCTATACAAAATTGAATTTATTATTATTATTATTATTCGCTTTATCAATATGTTGCCTTACATGTTAGGAATGTATTAAACATTTAAATCTGTCGACAATACGCATGGGAAGTTTGGCCCTGCTGTTAATCCAATGCAATGAATCACGCACTGTCAGCACTTAATTCGAAATTAAACATAATAATTGAAAGTTATGCGGTGAGATTTACACATAAAGGTATAAGCTGCTTTATCTTACCATATTATAAATCATTTCAGTGTTTCAATATTTTTAGCACTCAAATCCCAGATAAGCCTTTAGCATATTAATATAATGATCGTACTTATTTGTTTTAATTCTGATTACAGTACAATGCGATTCTAACTATACGAGATACACAGCCCACACCTGTTTCAGGACCTTCATCGAACGAGAATGGGACCCTGCTCTCAGGGATTGCGGCCAGAATAAAAATGAGCTCTTGGCAACCATAAAGGATCATGCAACCCAAACTTTTCTCATAGAAAACCTGTCGCAATTGAGTAATGCAAGTAGCTTTTGGTTGGGAGCCAAGGAAGACCGAGACTGGAAGTGGGAAAACAGTAAGTTCTACCCTGGTCGAAATTCCCATAGAACCAAAACCAATCACCCATAGGCCTAATGATTTATAGTGGTTTCAATTCGGAAAGTCGTATATAGGTTTCTATAGGTGTGTATACATTTCCAATGTAAACCAATATAAACCAATATAAACCAATGGAGACCTATAGGATTGTCCTATGGGTTTCTTATGGGTTTATATGGGACCCATAGACATTTCCCATAGAAACCAATAAAAACCAATATAAAACAATAGAGACCAATAGGTCTGGATTGTCCTATTGGTTTCTTATGGGTTTCTATGGGAATTTCGACTTGGGTAAATGCTAATATATTATGATAACTAGTTATTCCCCCTCGACTAAGCATCCTGACTGATTGATCCTATCGATTACCCAAGTAGAAGAAGAAGTATTGTAAACATATCACTAACAATATACCAAGTTCGAATACCAAGTTCGAAGTATAACATTGTTTACCAATATCAAGACGGTAAGCCATCATATAGTGACAATTTAACCCTTTTACCACGGCAATAGATTGCTTCAATAGCTATATACGAGATTATTTTACGGACCGGTCGAGTTACCCCACTGAGCGCGCACAAAAGAACCGATCGATATCTGGTTGACCATGGCATTGTATTCGCTTCTATTCAACCTAGCGTGAGTTCGCTGGTCAAGTAGTTCACACAATAGAGGCGATCGATATGCATAGTATAGGGTAAGCGAAGTGAAATTCTGTCCGAAAACTATGATTTTGGCTTGTATGTGTTTGTATACGAATATCCTGAAATTAGACTTGTGTATTACCATGATAAAATTGTAATAAAACTATAATCACGCAACTAGAGTCGGGGGAACTTGATATACATGTGAGGGAACCAATTTGTATTATATGCATATTTCATGTTAAATGTGTTTCTCTTCCCTTTAAATATTAGTCTAGACTGTCCCTTTCTCTTGTTTTGGGAACACATACTATTATTTCATATACTGAGATTGGAATTTGATATAAACACAGTGGAGGTCAGTGGTCAAGCTTCCACCTCGGTCGGTCGGGGTCGGTGGCCTAATGATGGTGTTATTGTTTATATTTCAGTCTTGGGGCAGGGAACTAGAAGAAGCTAACCCATTCAGGGCTGACCCTGAATTAGTCAGACTGTTGGCTATGGAGGATATTTGTGATATTAGAGTTAAATAACTTTGAAGGGGTTAAGACAGGAAAAAGAGGAGAAACTCCGAGAATATGCATATCGATGCATATACTCTCTCTTTTGGCTTGGGTGTGTCAGAAAGCAAATTGAAGTTATAAAGTGAACATCGTTGGTAACAAGAACTGTTAGTGTGTATCGGCCCGTACTGAGATTCTGTGAAGTTTTGGATCACCTGCAGATTGCTAGCTTTCTGTTTCTTTGAATACATATTTCTGGCTGGTGAATGAAGACTGCGTCTTCTACCCTCTTTTGTACCGTTTTAAAAAGAAGTCATTAAATAATAAGCCTTATACCCAACATTCCGTGAACCTGAGAATTATTCTTTATAAGACTGAAGCCCGTATCCTCACATTTGGTAGTACGGATGGGGTACGGTGTAATATTGAACTGAAAAGTGTTGGCTGGCTAATTATTATACAACAGTACATAGGAGAGAGGGTAGGAAGATGGCGACAATGAAGGACTTGCAGGAGCAGCTGGAGAAGCTGACGACGGATCTCCAGAGTAGGGAGGTATACTTCCCACCAAAAGAGAAAAAGATCAAGTCGTTCAACGGGATGGATGGTGCGTCGGTGGATGACTTCGTTGAGGACATGAGAGCCGGCCTTAACCTGAGACGATTGCAGGGAATTCGAGCGGTGGACTACATCACAGCTCACCTTGAAGGAGCCGCACGTCAGGAGATTAAGCATCGGCCAGCAACCGAGAAAGGTGATGCAGAAGCAATTCTCCGGATCCTCCAAGATACATTTGGCGATAGATTGACACTGGGCCAACTGATGCGTAGGGTATACAACCGAGTTCAGAAGGAGGACGAAACAGTGGCAGATTACGCTTACGCACTACTGTCACTGAAATCAAGAATTGAGGGCAAGGCGAATGCCCCTGATTGTGGAAAGACAGTGATCGAACAGTTTCATGATGGGCTTAACGACCCAGTGTTGAGGCGAGAGGTGAAACGCGTGGTAAAGGAGAAGCCGGGGCTGTCCTTCTTGGAGGTGAGAGACTGGGCTGTGGAGATGGAAGAGGGTGACAGCAGTACTCTCCACAAGCGGAAACGCGCAGCAGTGTGTCAAGCGGAGGCCACCTTGGAGATGGGGAAAATGGTGGAGGGACTGGCAGCAGCCCTTAAGAGCCAGACAGAGATTCTTTCCCAGATAAGAAGCCAGCAGGACACCCTCAACTCAAGGTTGGACAGGATCGAATCCCAGGAAGCTCACCCTAGGATGAGGCCACCCCTTAGGGATAAGCGAGATGTGGTCTGCTATCGCTGCGGAAATCGTGGGCACTATGCCAAAGAGTGTGCCCTTCCTGAAGGCAGTGCCCCGGTCCCACCAACATCATCAAGTCAGAAGGGTAGCCCAGGCCAAGCTCCACCGATGTCACAGAGGCAGAACAACCGGTATCAGCAGGGAAACTAGTTTCACTCAGCGCTGAGAGCCAAGCGTTGGGTGTCGAACCCGTACAGGAACGAAACAAAGGCTCGGGAAACATACCTTCAGGGAAACTCATTGGATCCAGTCCCACAGTGAACATAACGATCGGTGGGAAAGAAGTTACGGCCGTGATGGACACCGGGTCACAAGTCACCACCATCACGACTGACTGTTTCCGGCAGATGTTTCCGAATGAGACTCTAACAAGTATCAACTGGTTGTCATTGAGGGCAGCAAATGGAGCCAGTATCCCCTGCACCGGATATTTTGAAGCGGATGTAACCCTTTCTGGTATTAAATTACCCAAGAGAGGAATTCTGGTGATAAAACCATCAGGTCAGCCGAAGCATCCTATGCTGTTGGGGATGAACATCATCAGAGACATACCTGCTGAGACGTTGGTAACCTTAATTGGTCCCACTAATATCCCAGCTACCAGTGTGACAACTGGTAATCACATCTTAGGACTCGTTCGCATTGCGGGCAGAGGAATTTTTAGAATTCCTGCTTGCTCATTCCAAATCCTAGACGTGATTGGACCTAGCTGTACCAGGGAGGTAGTAATAGACGAGATCGTCCAGACGCCAAAGGGGATTGTGGTCAGCCCAACAGTTACGCATTCGCCCAGAGGTAAGATGCCCGTACGAGTCTATAATGCAACGGATGAGGACATCTTCCTAAAAGGCAGAACTCCAATCGGAGCCCTCCACCGTATAAACATGATTGATGACAACAGCGTCCGATGCGACGAAATCAATACCAGTCGGGACATCCCACCCGAGGTTAAAGAACTTCTCAACACTCAAGGGCTTCTATGGGAAGGACTTAGCCAGGATCAGAGGCAGCGAGCCGAAGCCTTGCTCTCCAGAAATGTGGATGTATTTGCTGCTTCTGATGCTGACCTGGGACACACCAAGACAGTCACCCATAAGATCCGGACGATAGATGATGAGCCGGTGAGACTTCCATACCGGCGAATCCCCCCGAATCAACTAGAAGAGGTAAAAGAACATATCAGGCAGTTGCTGGAGAAGAATGTCATCCGGGAAAGCACCAGTCCATACGCGTCTCCTATTGTGCTTGTTAGAAAAGACAAGTTTCACCACCCCGTTTGGACTGTTTGAGTATGTCCGAATGCCGTTTGGGCTATGCAATGCTCCAGGTACATTCCAACGGTTGATGCAAGCTTGTCTGGGAGATCAGTTCTTCGCATCTGTTCTCTGCTACCTGGATGATGTGCTGGTATACTCCTGTACATTCGAAGAGCAGCTGGAGAGACTGGAGCGAGTCTTTGCTAGATTACGCCAGCATGGTCTAAAGATAAAGCCGTCGAAGTGCGAGCTATTTCGCCCGGAGGTAAAGTACTTAGGGCACAAGGTTTCAAGAGAAGGGGTGCAGACAGATCCAGAGAAGGTAGAGGCGGTGAGGAACTGGCCTACACCAACAAGCGTGAAGGAACTCCGGTCCTTTCTGGGATTCTGTTCCTTCTACAGGCGATTTGTGAAAGGGTTTTCACAAATCGCTGGCCCTCTGCACAATATGGTGGCTTCCCTCTGTGACAAGACTAAGACCAAGCAGACAACTGCGTTCCAGTGGGGCTCCGAACACCAAGCAGCCTTCGACCAGCTGCAACAGGCGCTGTGTGAACCACCAGTCCTCGGCTATGCCGACTTCACACAGCCTTTTGAGGTGGAGGTGGATGCCAGTCTGCATGGCCTGGGTGCTGTGCTCTACCAGAGGCAAGGGGGAAAGCGTTGCGTGATAGCGTATGCCAGCAGAACTCTCCGCGGAGCGGAAAAGAATATGGACAAATATTCAAGCATGAAATTGGAACTGCTGGGCATGAAATGGGCCATTACCGACAAGTTTCGCGATTACCTCATCGGAAGCCAGTTCGTTGTCTTTACGGACAATAACCCGCTTGCCCACCTGGACAACGCAAAATTGGGAGCCACAGAGCAGCGCTGGGTAGGCGCCCTGTCTGTGTTCGACTTCGCGGTCAAATACAAGCCAGGAACGGCAAACAAGGCAGCTGATGGGTTGTCGCGCCGCCCACAAACGACCAACAACACACGGAGGGAACATCGGACATCGGATGCTTGCTGTCAGACGGTGGGCGTCACCAAAATCCCAAAAGAAATCCACCAGACGTTCGTGGAGGTGAACAACCTCAACCAAGGAGTTGAGACCCGTGGTGATCTAGATGAAAGGCCCACCAGTACCCCTTCCCCTTTCCCCAATTACACGCACGAGCAACTCCATGAATTCCAGTGTAAAGACCCCACCATCAGCCGACTTCGACACTTCTGGGAGAGACAGCTGAAACCAGATGAACACCAGCGGGCCCAAGAAGAGGAGAATGTCATCCTCCTACTCCGCCAGATGGCCAAGATCAAGGAAAGAGACGGGCTCCTATACCGAGTTTGTGAAGATGAGAACCTATGGCAGCTGCTCCTACCCCGCATCCTCGTCGCTGACGTCCTTCAGGCTTGTCATGACCAAGCAGGTCATCAAGCAAGGAAGAGGACAACCAGTCTCATTAGGACCCGGTGTTACTGGCCAAGGATGACTGCTGACATTGCAGACTGGTGTAGCCAATGTGACCGCTGCACCAAGGCGAAAAATCCTCCACGAGTCCGGGAACCAATGAAAGGGATGATGGCAACACGCCCGAATGAGCTGCTTGCAGTGGACTTCACCCTACTGGAGAAAGATACATCTGGCGTAGAAAATGTCCTCGTCATGACAGACGTATTCTCAAAATACA